>OZ020193.1:73063533-73208115 GCA_963971165.1 Philopedon plagiatum
CGGCCGTGTAATAAATTAAATGAAATAAAGATTACGGGGATTCGGCCAGAAAGTCTTTATTATATTATTCTTATAATGTGCCTAGCTTTCGAAATGTTTCATTTCTTCCTCAGGGCACTAAAAAATTAAATTAATTTATAATTTATTATTTAAAATTATAGGAAATTAGTAAAACTTACATTATATTTAAATATAAAGACAGCTAATTTTCGAAATTTTATGAAAAAATTGGTTGAAAAATATTCTACTTGGAATTTTGACAATATTTTTTGAAGTTGATAGTAAATAAAAAAATTGGAAAAAAATATGTTAACTTGATGCAAGAGGTAGAAATCAGACATTTGACAAAAAAATATATGGGAAGGTATTCATGATTTTCTAACATCTGTCAAAAATGTGACGTTATTCATGAAATTAAAAAATTTTTTAATTTTCTAAAAATATTTATGGTAAATTTTGGTTTATATTATTTATATTATTGTCTATATGTAAAATAAAGGAATATATGGAACTTAAATTTTGTAAGTCAGTTTTTTTATTCATAGGACAACTTTCTTTATTAATTTCAACCATTTCTAGAAAAAGTCTTTTATTTAGATTATTTTCAATGTGTAAAATTCTTGTGTCGTTAAAGTTACAGGTATGTCCAGTGTCAATTAAATGTTCGGAGAGTGCAGTTGATTTTTTGTTTAATCTTGAGTCACTTTTATGTAAACTAATTCTTTTAGAGATTTTCTGTGAAGTCTGTCCTATATATTTTTTGTTACAGTTAGAGCAAGGAATACTATAAACGCAGTTAGATTTATTAAAAATAGGATCTTTATCCTTTAAATTGCTATAAAGTTGATTAATGGTTTTTATATTACGTTGTGAAATTTTAATATTTTCATTTTTAAATACTTGAATTATTTTAGGACTTAAATTTCTTATATATGGGATAGAACCATAAAATTGTGAATTGTTTGTAATAATATTATTATGTTGGGGAGTGTTAATGTTGTTATTTCTAGTATTATATAATATACGTCTGATAAGTTGTATTGGATATGAGTTTTCTAAAAGAATATTTTCCAAAATTTTAAAGTTTTTTTGTTTAAGTGTAGGGTGAACAAGTTTTTCTATTCTGCTTTTTAAAGCTAAAATTAAATTAATTTTCATTTTGTTACTGTGATAAGACATGTAGTTTAAGTATCTACCGGAACTAGTTGGTTTAATGTACCAATCTGCAATAAGAGAATTGTTATTTAATTTTATTATATTAGTGTCAAGGAAAGCAAGTTGGTTGTTATTTTCAATTTCTAAAGTAAATTGTAAAAATGGGTTATAGTTATTAAAGGTTGAAAGAATTTCATTACATTTATTATCAGGAATACAACAAAAAATATCATCAACATATTTTTTTATAAAAGGAATTTCAAAAGAAAGTAATGGAATACAAGAGTCAAGTAAATCATCCATGACATATTGTGCAAGTATTGGTGATATTGTGGATCCCATAGGAGTCCCTAGAGTTTGTTTGAAAAATTTTTGATTAAAAGAAAAAATGTTACTGTTAAAAATAAATTCTATTATATTTAAAAATATTTGTTGTGAAATAGTACATTTGTTTTGAATCCTTTCCCATCTTTTAGTAATGCTACTTTTCACTAAATCTAAAGGTATTTTACTGAACAATGAAATTACATCTAAGCTTATAAGTAAGTGATTTTCAGGAATGATTTTTTCGTTAATAAAGTTGGAGAACTCAAATGAGTCTTTTGTGTAGTATATGTTATCAGTGTTGTATGATTCTGTTAAAATATTACAAATAAAGTTAGTAATTTTACTATTTGGGGAATTTATTGAAGAAACAATAGGTCTTAAAGCTAAATTGGGCTTATGAATTTTAGGTAGACCATAAAATTTAGGACAGACGCTATTATAACTTTTTAATTTTTTACTTTCTTCTTCAGAAATCATATTTAAATTTTTTAGTTTATTTATTAGATCATTAGAATTCTTTTCGATTGTTGTAGTACTGTCATTATTAAGTTTTTTATAAGATTCTTCATCATTTATAATATTTTCAGTAAGATTAATATAATCTGTTTTATTCATTATCACAGTAACGTTTCCTTTATCGGATCTAGTTACTAGTAAATCATTATTTTCTTTGAAAAAATTTTTTGTTTTTTTGAAAATTTTATTAAAATATGAATTTGAAAAACTTGGTTTTTGTGTAAAATTTGTAATTATGTTGGTTAGTTGCGCTCTAAAAAGATTTTTCTTTGTTTCATCAAAACCGTATATTAAATTTTCAATGTCCGCTAACAAGGAAGGTATAGATATATCATTTAATGTAGGAGGAATACAAAATTTAAGTCCTAAAGCTAAAAAATTTTTAATATCATTTGGTATAACTATGTTGGTTAAATTTTTAAGCCATGAGTCTTTAACTCGAATATTTTCTTTAAAATCATTTTTTAATTTTTGAATTTTGTTTATGTTAGAAATTTTTATTTTATTGAAAAGGAGATTATAAGATGAATCTTGTCTGCGTTTATATTCTTGCCATATATTTTCAGGTATAAGTGTTGGGATAATAGTAGTTATTTCGTTGAAAGTTTTGTCTAATTTGTCAATAGAATTATGTGTTAATTTTATTTCTAAATTCAAGATTTTTTGCATAGAATTATATTTAAAGTTATTTACATCATGAATACCTTGTCCATATTCAGTGTGAAAAATAGAAAGTACATTCTTTAGTCCATTATTAATGTGATCTGGTATTAAATTTTGTCTTCTGCATTCTAGTAGAAATATTTTCTGGTTTCTAAGTGAAGCATTTTTTTGTTGTATTTTGGAATAATTCTTCAGAGATTTTACTGCTTCTTGTCCAAAATTTCCTAAAATTTCTTGGTAAAACCCCATCCTATGTATATTTGTTGTACAAATAACGGCCGTGTAATAAATTAAATGAAATAAAGATTACGGGGATTCGGCCAGAAAGTCTTTATTATATTATTCTTATAATGTGCCTAGCTTTCGAAATGTTTCATTTCTTCCTCAGGGCACTAAAAAATTAAATTAATTTATAATTTATTATTTAAAATTATAGGAAATTAGTAAAACTTACATTATATTTAAATATAAAGACAGCTAATTTTCGAAATTTTATGAAAAAATTGGTTGAAAAATATTCTACTTGGAATTTTGACAATATTTTTTGAAGTTGATAGTAAATAAAAAAATTGGAAAAAAATATGTTAACTTGATGCAAGAGGTAGAAATCAGACATTTGACAAAAAAATATATGGGAAGGTATTCATGATTTTCTAACATCTGTCAAAAATGTGACGTTATTCATGAAATTAAAAAATTTTTTAATTTTCTAAAAATATTTATGGTAAATTTTGGTTTATATTATTTATATTATTGTCTATATGTAAAATAAAGGAATATATGGAACTTAAATTTTGTAAGTCAGTTTTTTTATTCATAGGACAACTTTCTTTATTAATTTCAACCATTTCTAGAAAAAGTCTTTTATTTAGATTATTTTCAATGTGTAAAATTCTTGTGTCGTTAAAGTTACAGGTATGTCCAGTGTCAATTAAATGTTCGGAGAGTGCAGTTGATTTTTTGTTTAATCTTGAGTCACTTTTATGTAAACTAATTCTTTTAGAGATTTTCTGTGAAGTCTGTCCTATATATTTTTTGTTACAGTTAGAGCAAGGAATACTATAAACGCAGTTAGATTTATTAAAAATAGGATCTTTATCCTTTAAATTGCTATAAAGTTGATTAATGGTTTTTATATTACGTTGTGAAATTTTAATATTTTCATTTTTAAATACTTGAATTATTTTAGGACTTAAATTTCTTATATATGGGATAGAACCATAAAATTGTGAATTGTTTGTAATAATATTATTATGTTGGGGAGTGTTAATGTTGTTATTTCTAGTATTATATAATATACGTCTGATAAGTTGTATTGGATATGAGTTTTCTAAAAGAATATTTTCCAAAATTTTAAAGTTTTTTTGTTTAAGTGTAGGGTGAAAAAAAAAAAGATTAAACAAAAAATCAACTGCACTCTCCGAACATTTAATTGACACTGGACATACCTGTAACTTTAACGACACAAGAATTTTACACATTGAAAATAATCTAAATAAAAGACTTTTTCTAGAAATGGTTGAAATTAATAAAGAAAGTTGTCCTATGAATAAAAAAACTGACTTACAAAATTTAAGTTCCATATATTCCTTTATTTTACATATAGACAATAATATAAATAATATAAACCAAAATTTACCATAAATATTTTTAGAAAATTAAAAAATTTTTTAATTTCATGAATAACGTCACATTTTTGACAGATGTTAGAAAATCATGAATACCTTCCCATATATTTTTTTGTCAAATGTCTGATTTCTACCTCTTGCATCAAGTTAACATATTTTTTTCCAATTTTTTTATTTACTATCAACTTCAAAAAATATTGTCAAAATTCCAAGTAGAATATTTTTCAACCAATTTTTTCATAAAATTTCGAAAATTAGCTGTCTTTATATTTAAATATAATGTAAGTTTTACTAATTTCCTATAATTTTAATAATAAAATTATAAATTAATTTAATTTTTTAGTGCCCTGAGGAAGAAATGAAACATTTCGAAAGCTAGGCACATTATAAGAATAATATAATAAAGACTTTCTGGCCGAATCCCCGTAATCTTTATTTCATTTAATTTATTACACGGCCGTTATTTGTACAACAAATATACATAGGATGGGGTTTTACCAAGAAATTTTAGGAAATTTTGGACAAGAAGCAGTAAAATCTCTGAAGAATTATTCCAAAATACAACAAAAAAATGCTTCACTTAGAAACCAGAAAATATTTCTACTAGAATGCAGAAGACAAAATTTAATACCAGATCACATTAATAATGGACTAAAGAATGTACTTTCTATTTTTCACACTGAATATGGACAAGGTATTCATGATGTAAATAACTTTAAATATAATTCTATGCAAAAAATCTTGAATTTAGAAATAAAATTAACACATAATTCTATTGACAAATTAGACGAAACTTTCAACGAAATAACTACTATTATCC
Organism: Philopedon plagiatum; assembly: GCA_963971165.1. Classification (NCBI taxonomy): domain Eukaryota; kingdom Metazoa; phylum Arthropoda; class Insecta; order Coleoptera; family Curculionidae; genus Philopedon; species Philopedon plagiatum. The sequence continues at coordinate 73,068,643 of OZ020193.1, forward strand.
CAACACTTATACCTGAAAATATATGGCAAGAATATAAACGCAGACAAGATTCATCTTATAATCTCCTTTTCAATAAAATAAAAATTTCTAACATAAACAAAATTCAAAAATTAAAAAATGATTTTAAAGAAAATATTCGAGTTAAAGACTCATGGCTTAAAAATTTAACCAACATAGTTATACCAAATGATATTAAAAATTTTTTAGCTTTAGGACTTAAATTTTGTATTCCTCCTACATTAAATGATATATCTATACCTTCCTTGTTAGCGGACATTGAAAATTTAATATACGGTTTTGATGAAACAAAGAAAAATCTTTTTAGAGCGCAACTAACCAACATAATTACAAATTTTACACAAAAACCAAGTTTTTCAAATTCATATTTTAATAAAATTTTCAAAAAAACAAAAAATTTTTTCAAAGAAAATAATGATTTACTATACTCGATTTGAAATTGGTTGATAGTAATAAAGCATTAAAATCCGTCAAACACGTACACAGAGTGGTCCACCTAAATTGCCAAGTTTTAAATAGTATATACATTGAAAGTCTAGACCCTTTTGCATTTATTAAACTTTCCATTCCTATAGATCTGATAAGGGCGTCGAATACAAAGCTTAACCCGAGGCTCGAACAATAAGCGGTAGTATTCTACCTGTGATGTTTTGCACTCATGCACGTGCTTTCGGGTGGGTTTAAGTTTATATTAAACACAATAATTATATAATTTAGTGAACATTCGGATGTGTGGCATAATTTGTTACCCTTGTATTTGAATAAATATAATACTAATAACAATAAAGCAACTAATAAACAAGTAAATTTGGAAAAATGTTTCTATTTGAAATTCTATAAAATTTATAGTAAGTCATTACAGTTCTTCGCTTTAAATTAATCATCATCAGAAAATGAAATATCTGAGGGACTGTCTTCTTCCCCTAAATTGATAATAAGTGGTTCGACCGTTTTCTCCAGTAAACTATCCAATTGCCACATTTTTTCCTCCTCCTTTAGTACATGCTCTATACATCTTTGCCACTTCCCCGCGTTGACTTCTTGAAGCGCTTCTTCAAAGAGTTTTTGAACATCACTCATTTTATAAGTGGTATTTTGTCTAGCCACATAACCTTTCACATGAGCCCATACCAGTTCGATCGGATTTAATTCGCAATGGTAGGGGGGGGAGCCGAAGCACTATTATATTTTGTTTTTTGGCCATTTCGTCAACAACATATTTTTGAAACCGATGTTTATGGGTGTTTACAATTGATAGCAACTCCTTTTTAACCATATTGTCCTCAAATTGTATTTGTTTCTCCACAAGCCACTCGATAATTTTTGCTTTTCGCCAAGCAGTTGTAGGCATCTTCTCCAATCTTCTGGAGTGATACGGAGCGTTATCGGATAAGTAAATAGGGTTCAAACCGGCACGTCAGGTAGGTGCGCCTATGGAATCGGCTGCTAAAAATGATTTATTACTATCAACCAATTTCAAATCGAGTATAGTAACTAGATCCGATAAAGGAAACGTTACTGTGATAATGAATAAAACAGATTATATTAATCTTACTGAAAATATTATAAATGATGAAGAATCTTATAAAAAACTTAATAATGACAGTACTACAACAATCGAAAAGAATTCTAATGATCTAATAAATAAACTAAAAAATTTAAATATGATTTCTGAAGAAGAAAGTAAAAAATTAAAAAGTTATAATAGCGTCTGTCCTAAATTTTATGGTCTACCTAAAATTCATAAGCCCAATTTAGCTTTAAGACCTATTGTTTCTTCAATAAATTCCCCAAATAGTAAAATTACTAACTTTATTTGTAATATTTTAACAGAATCATACAACACTGATAACATATACTACACAAAAGACTCATTTGAGTTCTCCAACTTTATTAACGAAAAAATCATTCCTGAAAATCACTTACTTATAAGCTTAGATGTAATTTCATTGTTCAGTAAAATACCTTTAGATTTAGTGAAAAGTAGCATTACTAAAAGATGGGAAAGGATTCAAAACAAATGTACTATTTCACAACAAATATTTTTAAATATAATAGAATTTATTTTTAACAGTAACATTTTTTCTTTTAATCAAAAATTTTTCAAACAAACTCTAGGGACTCCTATGGGATCCACAATATCACCAATACTTGCACAATATGTCATGGATGATTTACTTGACTCTTGTATTCCATTACTTTCTTTTGAAATTCCTTTTATAAAAAAATATGTTGATGATATTTTTTGTTGTATTCCTGATAATAAATGTAATGAAATTCTTTCAACCTTTAATAACTATAACCCATTTTTACAATTTACTTTAGAAATTGAAAATAACAACCAACTTGCTTTCCTTGACACTAATATAATAAAATTAAATAACAATTCTCTTATTGCAGATTGGTACATTAAACCAACTAGTTCCGGTAGATACTTAAACTACATGTCTTATCACAGTAACAAAATGAAAATTAATTTAATTTTAGCTTTAAAAAGCAGAATAGAAAAACTTGTTCACCCTACACTTAAACAAAAAAACTTTAAAATTTTGGAAAATATTCTTTTAGAAAACTCATATCCAATACAACTTATCAGACGTATATTATATAATACTAGAAATAACAACATTAACACTCCCCAACATAATAATATTATTACAAACAATTCACAATTTTATGGTTCTATCCCATATATAAGAAATTTAAGTCCTAAAATAATTCAAGTATTTAAAAATGAAAATATTAAAATTTCACAACGTAATATAAAAACCATTAATCAACTTTATAGCAATTTAAAGGATATTTTTAATAAATCTAACTGCGTTTATAGTATTCCTTGCTCTAACTGTAACAAAAAATATATAGGACAGACTTCACAGAAAATCTCTAAAAGAATTAGTTTACATAAAAGTGACTCAAGATTAAACAAAAAATCAACTGCACTCTCCGAACATTTAATTGACACTGGACATACCTGTAACTTTAACGACACAAGAATTTTACACATTGAAAATAATCTAAATAAAAGACTTTTTCTAGAAATGGTTGAAATTAATAAAGAAAGTTGTCCTATGAATAAAAAAACTGACTTACAAAATTTAAGTTCCATATATTCCTTTATTTTACATATAGACAATAATATAAATAATATAAACCAAAATTTACCATAAATATTTTTAGAAAATTAAAAAATTTTTTAATTTCATGAATAACGTCACATTTTTGACAGATGTTAGAAAATCATGAATACCTTCCCATATATTTTTTTGTCAAATGTCTGATTTCTACCTCTTGCATCAAGTTAACATATTTTTTTCCAATTTTTTTATTTACTATCAACTTCAAAAAATATTGTCAAAATTCCAAGTAGAATATTTTTCAACCAATTTTTTCATAAAATTTCGAAAATTAGCTGTCTTTATATTTAAATATAATGTAAGTTTTACTAATTTCCTATAATTTTAAATAATAAATTATAAATTAATTTAATTTTTTAGTGCCCTGAGGAAGAAATGAAACATTTCGAAAGCTAGGCACATTATAAGAATAATATAATAAAGACTTTCTGGCCGAATCCCCGTAATCTTTATTTCATTTATATATATATATATATATATATATATATATATATATATATATATATATATATATATATATTGATGCCTGTTAAGTTGTTACCTCCGGTGCACAGGCTGGGCGGCCTGGCCTCCACCCTAACCAGTTGACTTTTTAACAAGAAAATTACCTATATATGCTTAGGGGGACTCCCTTAACAGGTCTATCAAGAGAGGGGAAAAGATTTTTAATTTTTAAAATTTTCATATATGACCGGATAAACTTAGATTGTTATTACCTCCGTGATATATATGGCTTTGTGACACTGCTTAAACTTTGTTACCTCTAGCAGTGTTGCCTGGTTTAGCAAAATGCTGCGCATATAAGAAAGTATAATTAATTTATTAGGTTAATCTGACTTGGTGAAATATAAAAGATAGGTGGGATTTTCGGTTCCCTTAGTTTATTCCGTTTAGAATCGTTTGCCCGTACACGAATGAATCCGCCCAAACTTCTGGACCCAAAAATTTTAAATTTAAGGGATGCTTTACTTTTATAACTTAATCACACCTGAGGAAGGAGCTTGTCGACATTTAATTTCTAAGGATCTGTTAGTTGGGGAACAGGGGTAAAATAATTATTACATTTTATTCTCAATAAGTTACTAATTTGTAATTTTAAAAATGTATGCAATTTTGATATTTTATCAATTCCGAAAGGGGTCAAATGGGGGTGTTTACTCTGATGTTGTTACTTTAATAGATATTATTGTTAATTTGCTTACAAATTGATTTTATTTTGTTGTACCTGTAACGAAAATAAATTCGGTCAAGTGCAAGTTATAATTGTGTGTGTAACTATTATTGTGATAAAACAATATTAAAAATATGCAGCAACTGTTGATAATTATTTCTCAAAGTTTTAGAAAATAATTACTTGTATTACCTACTGTAAATTTGGAAGATAAGTTATTAAGAACAGCTCTCGGTGCGCGAAGTTCAAATTGGTACTGGACTATAAATCATTGTCCGCAATATATGGCGTACTTCAAAATTTTGTTTTTTTTATATATAGGATTTATAATATCATATGAGTATCACAATGATATATACTGAATTTATGGTAATAACAGAATACTCAACTCAACTTTGTTTAAGTTTGAATTAATTTTAATCGTTATTTCGAAAAATTCTAATCTGATAAAACACATATGGGCATTAAATTTGTCCTTTTCTGTAGAGAAAGTAATTCACAATTTTTTACGTAAAGTTAATAGAAAGGGGGGAAAGGGCGGTCCCTTTAAACCTCTGGGAAGTAAGAACGCTTGAGGGGGTAAACTTAAGGACTTTTTGGTATAATCCTAAGAAGCTATTTCATGATATAAAATTTCTTCCCGGAGTTTTTTCCATCACAAAACACTTGGTATCTGGCCTATATTGCGCATGAACTTAAGAGTACATAATATTAACTTTTCCCAAATTATTGATAAATTTGCTGCAGATAAACTTCGGAAAGTATTAGTTTTGTTTCCACAGAAATCACAAACCCGTCATATGGCATGTTTGAACTCAGATTTTCCAACCTCAAATATGTGAAAAAATTACGATTACGGAACTCTCTCCATGAAATAAAGATGATCTGCGCCCGGTGATCATTGTTTTTAACCTATTTTAACATTAAATTTGTGTATTTAAATTTAAATATAACAACTTTATGGCTGACTAGTGCCGAAACTAAGTATGTGCGCCCCCCCCCCCCCCCCCCCCGCAGATTTCTGAAAGTGCCCTGCTATTTTGCACCCATCTTGATCCTTCGTATTGAGGGGGGACTTGAGGGCGCCCTGGGCTTTCGTGCCACCCCCCCCCCCCCGGGGGCGTTATTTACGCCACTGTGGCCGACCGGTTTAAGTTGACTGTCAAGGGTTTAAATTGGCAAAGTAGGAACACGAAAAGTTTTGTATTATTAATTTATTTCTGTTGTTTTTTACAAGTTTTAAATGGGAAATTTTGGTATTATAAAAATCATGTAGAAGTTAAACAGATCGCGAAGATTATAAAATAACAGCGGGTTGTAGAAAGAAAATGTCTAATTGATGAAACTAAACGTGTTAAATTTAATACTGTTTAGTACTGTTATATTGCTAAACTGTATGTTGATACCTCCGAAATAGAGACTCAACGTACGTTGTCACCTCATATATAACGTCGATACCTCCGGTTTCTTAGGTATCGCACTTCGATTTAAAGTTCGGCCCGGTCCGGAAAAAAGTCGTGTCCCATCGGGAAAAAGTCAGATTTTGATACCACAGAGACAGATGACACATGACATAGAGTGTATTATCAGCGAAAAATAAGATGGGTTTTCTCTGGTATTATTTTGTATTCCGTGTAAATCGAAGTTGGTTGGTATGGTAAAATGGAAAAATTAAAGTGAGTAGGCAAAACGAATGGAAAAACTACACAAACATAGAAGAAAATATACTTGGTAACATAAATTTCTATGGTAAGTAGTTTTGCACGTAATTACAGATTCAGAGATTTGATTTTAACATTACATTTTTTGCAAGGAAACTATCATTTTATTTTTACCATATTTATGCAAATATATACCACACACCACGTGTTTTCACTATTTAGAATAAAATATCTATGACCAAGTTATTTTCCTGGGTTGCAAAGCATAAGTTATTTTATTAAGATTGCTAAGTATAGACTTTTTTCATTTTATTATCTGCTCCATTTTCTTTTGTTACAGGTTACAGATAATTCACCAAAAAAACCTAGAAGATGTAATCTGAAGATCAAAACAATACACCTTTTTTTGACGTTGTTGCTGAAATATTTTTAAGTCGAAATTTTTTACTTTTACATAAATAAAATGTGTTCTGGGATTTTTCAAAATATATGTGTACAATAATTACTTTATACCTTTATTCATTTTTATTTCCTAAAAAACTGTAACGTTTTGTTGAACTGGCTAGCTCTTCTTTTTAACAAGGAGTTACAAACTTGTTAAAACACAATGATTAACCAGAAGATTTCCAGTATTAAGTCCTAAACATCTTTGGTGAAACCCGGTATTAAATTCTTTACTTCTCACATACGAATACAAATTGCGGTAACAATAATTTCTTCTGAAAATATTGCAGAATGCCTAATATGTGTTGCCTAAATTTCTTAGGCAAGACATATTAAGAATGACCTTCGCCTAACAGTACAACGTTGCCGCTTTTCGGAGGTAACAGCGTGCTACGTTTGTCTACTATAATGTACATAATTATATACCAGAGGTATCAACGCACTAGGCGTGTCTCTTCGTCGCGCGACAGTAGCGCCCGTGATCGACGCTTGAACTAACTGCGTTACGAAACAGAGACTCGGTGAACGTTGGCACCTCAGAACAAATTTTCGTTTTTCGGTCGCAAACGCCCTCTAGATGATGGTGACAGTGGAAAATATGGCGATACGTTGATACCTCCGAAACCGGAGGTATCGACGTTATATATGAGGTGACAACGTTTATTGAGTCTCTATTTCGGAGGTATCAACATACCGTCTATCAATATATATATATATATATATATATATATATATATATATATATATATATATATATATATATATATATATATATATATATATATATATATTTGTTGTACAAATAACGGCCGTGTAATAAATTAAATGAAATAAAGATTACGGGGATTCGGCCAGAAAGTCTTTATTGTATTTTTCTTATAATGTGCCTAGCTTTCGAAATGTTTCATTTGTTCCTCAGGGCACTAAAAAATTTAATTAATTTATAATTTATTACTTAAAATTATAGGAAATTAGTAAAACTTACATTATATTTAAATATAAAGACATCTAATTTTCGAAATTTTAGGAAAAAATTGTTGAAAATATTCTAATTGGAATTTTGACAATATTTTTGAAGTTGACAGTAAATAAAAAATTTGAAAAAAATATATGTTAAGTTGATGCCAGAGGTAGAAATCAGACATTTGACAAAAAAATATGGGAAGGTATTTATGATTTTCTAACATCTGTCAAAAATGTGACGTTATTCATGAACTTAAAAATTTGAATTTTCTAAAATTATTTATGGTAAATTTTGGTTTATATTATTTATATTATTGTCTATATGTAAAATAAAGGAATATATGGAACTTAAATTTTGTAAGTCAGTTTTTTTATTCATAGGACAACTTTCTTTATTAATTTCAACCATTTCTAGAAAAAGTCTTTTATTTAGATTATTTTCAATGTGTAAAATTCTTGTGTCGTTAAAGTTACAGGTATGTCCAGTGTCAATTATATGTTCGGAGAGTGCAGTTGATTTTTTGTTTAATCTTGAGTCACTTTTATGTAAACTAATTCTTTTAGAGATTTTTTGTGAAGTCTGTCCTATATATTTTTTGTTACAGTTAGAGCAAGGAATACTATAAACGCAGTTAGATTTATTAAAAATAGGATCTTTATCCTTTAAATTGCTGTAAAGTTGATTAATGGATTTTATATTACGTTGTGAAATTTTAATATTTTCATTTTTAAATACTTGAATTATTTTAGGACTTAAATTTCTTATATATGGGATAGAACCATAAAATTGTGAATTGTTTGTAATAGTATTATTATGTTGTGGAGTGTTAATGTTGTCATTTCTAGTATTATATAATATACGTCTGATAAGTTGTATTGGATATGAGTTTTCTAAAAGAATATTTTCCAAAATTTTAAAGTTTTTTTGTTTAAGTGTAGGGTGAACAAGTTTTTCTATTCTGCTTTTTAAAGCTAAAATTAAATTAATGTTCATTTTGTTACTGTGATAAGACATATAGTTTAAGTATCTACCGGAACTAGTTGGTTTAATGTACCAATCTGCAATAAGAGAATTGTTATTTAATTTTATTATATTAGTGTCAAGGAAAGCAAGTTGGTTGTTATTTTCAATTTCTAAAGTAAATTGTAAAAATGGGTTATAGTTATTAAAGGTTGAAAGAATTTCATTACATTTATTATAAGGAATACAACAAAAAATATCATCAACATATTTTTTTATAAAAGGAATTTCAAAAGAAAGTAATGGAATACAAGAGTCAAGTAAATCATCCATGACATATTGTGCAATTATTGGTGATATTGTGGATCCCATAGGCGTCCCTAGAGTTTGTTTGAAAAATTTTTGATTAAAACAAAAAATGTTACTGTTAAAAATAAATTCTATTATATTTAAAAATATTGTCAAAATTCCAATTAGAATATTTTCAACAATTTTTTCCTAAAATTTCGAAAATTAGATGTCTTTATATTTAAATATAATGTAAGTTTTACTAATTTCCTATAATTTTAAGTAATAAATTATAAATTAATTAAATTTTTTAGTGCCCTGAGGAAGAAATGAAACATTTCGAAAGCTAGGCACATTATAAGAAAAATACAATAAAGACTTTCTGGCCGAATCCCCGTAATCTTTATTTCATTTATATATATATATATATATATATATATATATATATATATATATATATATATATATATATATATATATATAAGAACTAAAATTTAGTTATAACAACCTTTTTTCTTAGTGAAAATGGACTCAAACCAACTTTTGGTCATAGTAACCAAAAAAACTTTTGTTTTAAAAATGTCAAACCAATTAATCACATAGGTAAATGGAACTTACAGTTTTTAGTAATAAGAACTAATTTTGTAATACGGAGAACTTAAACTTTCTCACAGGTATGAATTATTTTTATTTCCTGTGCTATATATTCCATATCTTTATAAGCGGAAACATAATCATAATCTATCAATTGATTTTGTAAGCCGTTCGATATACTCAGGAAAAAGCAAATTTTTTCCGAGTGTAACTAGGTATGTAGGTACTACGACACAAAACAATTCGGCGCAAAGTCCTAGTTGACAATGAAAATTCTGAAAAATTATTGTAGAAAAATCGAATCCAATACAATATTAAATGATTAATTTAATAATATATTTCTCGTTGAGTCGAGTTTTTTAGCTTGCTTGAAGTACTTATGTACCCGTGTACTAATTTTGTGCTATTTGAAACATGTCGGATAGCGATCGTCTTTGTAATAACTTTTTATAATAAAAACTACAAAAGCAATTGGGATTAAACGCGGAAGATGGACCAGTATAAAATAAAACTCTTACTTACGTTAGATATATCTGATATTTATTGCCTGCAGTCGCAACCTATCAACCTAATAACAAACAACTTACCTCATGCAACGTGTTAAGCTGCGCGCCCACTTAGGCGAAGCGTCGCGAAGCGAAGAGAAGAGAATTTTATCCGTCCGAGAAACTTACGTGCAATCAAATGGAAGCCAGCACAACGCCTCTCGACGCTTCAGTGAGCGGGCTCCCATTTGATTGCATGTAAAGTTCTTGGATGGATAAAATTCTCTTCTCTTCTCTTCGCGACGCTTCGCCTAAGTGAGCGTGCACCTTAAACATCCGAATGCAAAAGTTGCTACCCCAAAAATGGACGTTCCGCTATGATAGTCACGTGAAGAAGCAATGTTACCGTTTACATACTCGAGGCAGCTATGATACCGGGTTGTAGAAATTAAAAATCAGTGGGGACAACTAAAAAACATAGTGCAACAGAAAATTTATTGAGCGGGGAGAGGTCTTTTACAATCTCATGTCACAATTTTTTTTAAGATATTGCAAATTTGCATGCTCGCTATTTTAATTATTACTGAACAGGTTATATCTAAAAAAGTTGTGGGTGAACAATATATTTGGTTTCCTACAACTAATACAAAAACAACATTGTTTTTGTTGTGCTAGGTTTATTTTTTCGCAAAGATAACCTCGAAAAATCTCTATTTTATTTTCTTAACAAAAAATACTAACTTCTGGTAACATAAGTGTGGGAGCAAATAAAAATTAGTCATATATACCATACCAAGGCATTTTTAAGAGTGTACGTGAGCAACGTGAGATAAGAAATAAGCATCCAAAAAGATACAAATTTTTACTATACCTACTTTTAAATGTAACACGCCTCCATACATTTTACGTCTAGTAAGCCTCCTCTGTATAAGTTTTTATGCGCACGGCGATCCTCCGACAAAGTTGCCAAATTTAAGTAACGCCTTTAACAAGGTGGCACGTGGTAAATTCGTATTTTACACACATTAGCTTATATTGTAAAATATACTGAACAGCAATAAAAAGTCTCCCATTCCGTCGGTCTCTCTGTCTGTTAGCGCGAAATCTTAAAAACTAATTGACGGAAAACTAAAATATTTTAGAAATAGATTAGTCTGAGACCTAGCTTAAAACCCAATACATTTCCGATTAACTATGTACAGCATGAACACTTTAAAACATTAATTTCCAAAAATAAGATTTTAGTGTCCATAATAAATAATGTAGTAAAATAAAAAAGTGTTTCGGGCATAACAGGCAAGAAAGACAGTGTGTTCTGCGCTTGCATTAAAGTATGTGACATCCAAAAACTAATGGAAAATCCCGGACCAGGAGGACAGTAAGCTTTCACCTTGTTGGGGATCATCAGACTGACGTAAGCCTCAGGCAGCAGGCATAGTTCTGTTTTAGAAGTAATGTTGACTATGCGGGATTGCTATTGATAGTTACGACAGTCTGATGATCCCCAACAAGGGTGAAAGCTTACTGTCTACCCAGCCCGGGGCTTTCCATTAGTTCTTGGATGCTCCCTACTTTATGAAAGAGCAGAACACACTGTCTTTTTTGTCCGTTATGCCACAAACAGTTTCATTAATTTTATTTCTAATTTGGCTTTAACTTAAGAACTGTTTGTTAAAAGAGAATCTTTTGTAAATGACGAAGGGTTTTACTGTAGATATGAAGAAGAACACTTGATATACAGGGTGTCCGGTAAGTATATGGCATACTCTCGGGAGCGTATAGGGGAGGTCAAAATATCCCTAATTTGTCATAGAGAAAAAATTCCTAAAGTGCCTCTTAACGGAGATACAGAGCCCCAAAGGGGTACTCAGCGATTTACTTTTTGGCTCTAACTTTTGAACCGACTTGTATAATTTAATGAAATTTTGATATTTTATGTTCGCCATAAAGACTCATAAAACCATACTACAGTAGATGTCTAACATCGCCAGGGAAGTCAGGAACGGACTTGCCACCACACTCGATGGGCCAAATTTTTGACAGGTATCATTTTACAGAGCTGAAAACTGATTTTTGAAATACTTTGGCCATTCCGCTTTAAAAAAGGTACTCTACATTTGTTTCGATAGAATTAGCCGTTTTCGAGAAAATTAAGTTTTTGTATAACACGTTATTGAAATAATTTTATCAGAATACTACAATAAAACGCCAGTCGTTTTTAGTTCGTTAACAATGTGTTATTGACAACAGTTTTCAAAATTGTCTGACTGATTATGCAAGAATTAAGGAATGAAATATTATTCCTATAGCGAATATGCTGACATACAATTAATTTATGGACGAGCACTAGACAATTGTGTGGGGGCAAGAAGAATTTATTCTAATACATTTCCCAATCGACATTTACCGCACTTTTGAAAGGATCGTAGCTTAAGAGAAACAGGTAAAAAGTCAAGTGCAATAAAAAAAATGCTAAAGATAGCGAATCTTTTGCTAATCCATTTTAGGAAGTTTTTTCCCGCGCCGTGGTGGAGAAGGGCCTCCAAGAACCCTCCAAGAACACCCTCAGTTAGAGAAAGAAATTCTTGATGAGATTGCTGAAAATCCCTCTAATAGTGTAAGAAAGCTGTCGGTCCAAGTTCATGCGACAAAGTGGGGTTGTTCATGAGACCCTTCGAGAACAACTGCTACATCCGTATCACGTCCAAAAGGTACATACCATGTCTCCCGCTGATTATCCTGCAAGAGTCAATTACGCAAATTGGTTTTCTCAACGATTTAGGCAAAATCCAAATTTTACTACTATTGTTTTGTTCACGAACGAAGCCGGTTTCACCCGAGACGGTGTAATAAATTTCCATAATTTGCATATCTGGCATGACGAAAATCTCCATGCAATAGACCAGACAAAGCACCAACAATGATTCAGGGTTAACGTGTGGGCGAGGATTATTAGAAATCATCTCATTGGACCGTTCTTTATTGAAGACAGATTAAATGGTGCTATGTATTTGCAATTCTTGCAACAAAACTTAAACGGTTTATTAGAAAATGTGCCCTTAGAAATTAGAAATCAGATGTGGTTTATGCACGACGGTGCACCGCCCCATTTTAGCCATTTAGTTCGTCAGCACTTATCAAGTACTTTTGGTGATAGATGGATAGGTCGAGGTGGATCTATTGTATGGCCACCGAGGTCGCCCGACATGACTCCTTTAGATTTCTTCTTATGGAGAAATTTAAAAAGGCTTGTATATTCGACGCCAGTTCACACCAGGGAAAACTTAACAGAAAGAATAACACACAATTGCAACGAAATTCAAGATAATCCTGGAATGTTGTTTCAAGTATAACAACAAAACATCCGTCAGATAAGAAAATGTATAGAGGTACAGGGCGCCCACTTCGAAAATTTGCTCAAGTAAACAAGAAGAAGCAGAGATTTCACATTTTTAACATTTTTCTGTTTAAGTGATTTCTGAAATACTAAAAAGATTCAGTTTTAAGTACTTTTATGATTTAACTTCTACCTGTTAATAACACATTGTTAACGAAATAAAAACGACTGGTGTTTTATTGTAGTATTCTGATAAAATTATTTCAATAACGTGTTATACAAAAACTTAATTTTCTCGAAAACGGCTAATTTTATCGAAACAAATGTAGAGTACCTTTTTTATAGAGGAATGACCAAAGTATTTAAAAAAATCAGTTTTCAGCTCTGTAAAATGATACCTGTCAAAAATTTGGCCCATAGAGTGTGGTGGCAAGTCCGTTCCTGACTTCCCTGACGATGTCAAACATCTACTGTAGTATGGTTTTATGAGTCTTTATGGCGAACATAAAATATCAAAATTTCATTAAATTATACAAGTCGGTTCAAAAGTTAGAGCCAAAAAAGTAAATCGCTGGGTACCCCTTTGGGGCTCTGTATCTCCGTTAAGAGGCACTTTAGGATTTTTTTTTCTATGACAAATTAGGGTTATTTTGACCTCCCCTATACGCTCCCGAGAGTATGCCATATCCTTACCGGACACCCTGTAGAGCCAGAGGCGTATTAAGCCATCATAGGCGCCCTAAGCCCCCCAAAATTTTGCGCCACATTCAGATTGTTGATCTTTTGACTTCTATCGCTAGAGAAAGTATTTTATTGGCGAAAAAAATCTTTCGAGATTTTTTCAGATCACGTTTGGGAGTGTCCAGATCAGGAAAAACATGGTTTCCGATTTCCGTCTGTATGCTGGCGCGGAAACATAAAAATAGTGTGAGAGAGCACCTTTTAATAAATAGTATCTATTTTTTGTTAAGAATGATACATTTCACACAAATTATACTTTGTATGTAGCTAAGGGTTTTACCGTTGATATAATAGTATTTTTTATTGTTTCTTTAATTCTAAAACATAAGTATTGTGATGAACCCAAAGCTTTTAGTTACAATTTCGATTTTTCATACAATAGAATGTGAAAGAATAGAAAAATGTTTGTTTTGTTTTGTAATAACTCTAAAACATTAGCTTGAAATAAACAAACACTCAAATGACGATTTTACGTAAAAAATTAACTTGATAAAGTTTTTATACAGGGTGGGAACTGAAAAATCTCTTGCAAATGTCTTTGGCCCCCACCGGGATTAAGCGTAGGTTCGTGACTTTTTCTTTTGCAAAGCCAGGTGGGCATTTTACCTTATATACAGAACGAATAAATATTATCTTTTTCTGCTCTCGCTAGAGGGGTTATTATTTTATACGTTTAATAATCGCCTCCCGAAATTTTTTCAGATCTTTATATTTTGGGGTTTCTGAATCACAAAAAATATTTTCTCATTTCCATCGGCCTGTCCGTGGGCGCGAAAACTTGCTAATCACTCGAACAAAATAAAAAAATTTGCATTTAATTAGGCTTTGTCCTGGCTCAAAACCGGCCAATACAATTTATACAGGACGGACACCTTAAAAACTATATTTCTGTTTTTGTGGTTTTAACTAAAATACGATTAATTTTACAAAAATTGTGTTTCGTCTATAGCTAAGGCTTTTAATGTTGATATAATTTAAGGCACTTTTGATGCCGTAGATACAGGGCGGGTAACTTAAAAAATTTAATTTTGTAGGTTTTTGCTCTAATTAAGGCACTGTATATTTACCTAAGACAATACTTATTCAGTAGTTACATTCTGCATTAGTAAGTTATTATTTATAAACTTGCATGTGCTACAATTTGAGTTGTTATTATAGCTTACTAGTTAATGTAAGTTACGTGCTACTGTTGACTATTAAAGACGAAATAGTTTGCATTTTGAAAGTTTATTATTATTTCACGACAGATAATCCATGCAATGATATTTATATATTTTCAGTACTGAACTAATGTACTGAAGTTATAAGAGAGTATAGGCACAGCCTTCTGTCTCTTCAACAGTACGGGTTTCAAGCATTGAAATGTACGAGCGATGCTATCTTCGGGTTTCTGGAGCGCCTGTATGTTTCTTTAAACTCAGGGGTGGCGGCTGCAGCAGTGTTCTGTGATTTGTCAAAAGCATTTGACTGCGTGAATCACCGAATACTACCGCGGAAGTTGGTGATGTATGGGAGTATGGGATCAGGGGAGCGGCCCCGGGGTGGCTTCGCTCGTATTTGGTGGGGCGTGTGCAGACAGTTTTATTTAATAATGACTGCTCTGAGGAGATGATTATTAAGACTGGGGTTCCCCAGGGGTCCGTTCTGGGTCCCCTTCTTTTTTTATCTATGTAAATGACCTGCCTCATTTGCCCATCGAGGGGGAGCTTACTGTCTTTGCTGACGACACCATCATTCTCTGGCATGGTGCAGACATTGGTGGTCTTAGAATTGGTTTTGGTTCTGACATGGATAAGCCACAAAAAATGTGTGATGCAAATATGCTATCTCTCAATGTTTCCAAATCTAATGTGTTAAGCTTTAAATCTGAAATAGGCAGTATCTCCTTGGAAAACGAAAGAATTGCATCGTCTAATTTGTGTAAGTTTTTGGGTTTGTCAATTGAGAGCTCACTTAAATTTCAAAACCATGTCAGTAATCGCTGTAGCAGAATTTCGTCTAACTGTAATGCGCTCAGGGTTATTTCGAATAATTTAGATTTTTGCATAACAAAAAATTCTTACTATGCCCTTATAGAGTCCCATCTCCATTATGGCATTTGTTTTTGGGGTTATTGATCTCATTATTTGTTCCATTCAGTATTTCTACTACAGAAAAGGGCGGTGAGAATCACGTGTAGGGCCAGATTTCCTGATTTTTTTAGGCCTCTTTTTTTAAGGTATAAAATTTTGACACTCTGCTGCATATTTATTTTAGAATCTGTCTGTATTGTATACAGGAAGCATAAGGGCGAAATTCTCGCAACTTCCCAACACAATACGCGCAGTCATATTTTCTTGGCTTGCCTATTCCTCACTCGGAGCAAATAAAAAAATCTATAATTTATGGAGCCAAGAGGGTTTTCAATCATCTTCCTCTTGGACTAAGAAGGCAGCAATGTGAGAAGAAGTTTAGGAGGGGTATAAGAAAGTTTTTGGTCTGCAAGGCATATTATACACTGGAGGAGTTTTTTGGTTATCCACTGCAGTGACCTTGCTATTGTGTTTAAATCTGGGTTATTTATTTTAGATTTTCTGTTTTTTAGACTGCAACCCAAACTGTGAACTTTTGACTTTTTATTATATTTGTTTGTTATAAGTTATAACTTACGTTTCTTGTGTTTTTTACATATACTTATTTTTTAATACAGTTTTATATAAAAAAAAAATCCCCAAAAAATTATTTAAAAAAAAATCCAAAAAGTGTTAAGTACCTCTATATATTCAAATAATGGATTTCATTTAGTTACTTTTTATTTGTTCTTTTAATAATTATAAACATGCTTTGTCAATAAGATTTTCCTCTTTGGACAATAAAGCTTTATTGATTTGATTGATTTGATATATAAACTGAGGACCAAGTAGGAATTTATTCTTACCTTGACAGTAATTTTGAATTATTAAGACTGATTTATCTAATTTTTTTAAATTTCCTATTTATTTTTAAAAATTGCATCGGTGACGCGCCACCCGTAAGAGTTTTTTTAACAAGCCCGAGCTTTCTAGGCTTGTTGGATAATACGCTCCTGTATAGGGCGGACAACTCTAGAAAATTTAACTCAATATTTATAATATATTAATATTTTTCACATATAGCTCTGTCGCTGGCAAAACTATATGCACTTTTTATTTATTGTTTCATCAGAGTATTTTATTCAATTTTACAAAATAAATCTTACTTATTCTTGTCTATTATCCTTTTTTAGTGTTCCGTGAAATGGAATCACTTCGGTGTCCGTCCGTCCGTTCGGTCCCCGCCCGTCCGTCTGTCAGAGGGGATTTTCTCTGAAACTATTCAACGTAATAATTTGAAATTTAGCACAGAGATAGAGTGTGGTGGCCCAATTATAGACGTGAATGATTTTGATTCTGGGGGTTAATTTCGGGTGGAAATTTGGGAAATGGAAATTTTTTTTCAAGGGCATCGTGTGGGGAGTAAAATGAAAGCTTATTGAATCACGAATTCAATAATATATATAATGTATTTTCTATGCATTTTTGAAATATTTTTCGGAAAAAACGCTTAAAAATTGCTGTCCCCCACCACACTTATCTTATCACCAGAAGGAGCGCTCAGAAAAATCTGAAAAAATCATGAACATTAAGAATTAGATGTATCTAGATTAAACCACAATTATCAGGATTGAAAAATTCTATCGCGATCAATTGTTATAAATAATTTAATTGTTTATTTCCTTATAACTGCCGAATCATTGGTTTTAGAAAATGTTTTTCGACAAAAAATATTTCTCACGATGTAACGAACAATTTTTGTGCTTACACGTTTCTCAATTTTTTTAATTTGGCCCACTAAGATCCGCGCATACGCGATGTGATACGGCGTAGGTGCTGTCGGTGGCGGTTAGCGCAGCAGATAGGCGAATATAGGGCGGCCGAGGTTTGCTCAGGTTAAGTGGGGGCTGATGGCACGGAACACTAATTGTGCAAGTATAGCTTACACTTGACCGCTTTTTTTATACTTTTATTTCTGAATGAAAGTTCCACGAAAGGCAGATTTTTTGTATGATTTATAAGTTACACAGTGCAAATATAATAATATATATGAAACAAATTTAAGCTCTATTCTTTTCCTTTTTGCCTATTATTTCTTACACCTGCATGTCTCACCTGTAATTTTTTTCTAAATAACGTTTAAAATCTAGCAAACCCATTTGGGTTTAGATTACATAGCTGTAGATCAGTAAAAGTTAAAATTGATATATAATATATAATCTATTTAGAATTTTGTTAGCTTCAAAATCCACCATTACAGGTGAAAAGGGTCGAATTAAATTTTGATATTCAAGTATTTTTTTAAGCAATGATTGTCGACTTTGAACCAATCTTTTAAGTATAAAAAGTGAAAATAAATATAATCTTAAAAAAGAACCAAATCTATTTGGGTATCTTTATTAATTTTCATATTTTGCATGGATATTTTCTAGAAAGTCTATTTTAATAATTTTTATTAGCTGCTATGCCATGGAAAATATAAGGTTCTAAAGTAAATTTGACCAAATGCGTACCAATGTCTCACTTAAGGTGGACACAAGCTAATAGCTCGGTTAATTATGGAATTTCATTTTTGGCGTGTTGATACAGTCACAAAGCACATTTCCACTGTTTTAAAATTTTTTCTACCTCATAGACGTACGTTTTCATAGTGGTTAAAAGAAAATTATTTGAAGTGCTTTGGGGACCTTTTAATTAAAAAAAAATATTAGATATGAATTTGCTACCCCCTGAAACCCGGATACGACGCTTGGCATAGTTACGACAACATAGGCTTTAAGCTTTTTTTAACGTTATATTTTAACGTTGAAAGTTGTGTATTTTTCCATATTACCTAACATAAAGAGTTTTTTTTACATCTTTTTGTTTTTTATTGCGTTAAGTCTTTAACAACGCTAAGCAACACATGACATGGACTTTAAGACAAATTATAAGTTTTTTTTTTTTTGTTTTTTTTTTATTGATAAAGCCGGCGGCGTTTACTGTTATTAAAACTGGTCTGCAAGACCAACCATTAATTTTTCTCTAAATTCTTAAAAACTAAAATCCTTATATACTAAAGTTCACAGAAATATATATATATATATATATATATATATATATATATATATATATATATATATATATATATATATATATATATATATATATATATATATATATAGATATATATATATATATATAGTTTTTAATTTTGTTTTCTTGGGGATTTAGTCCGTTGTGAGGCAAATAAAATGTGGTGTTTTTGGTTGCATTTTATATTACTAACGTTTCGGTAATAGATATACCTTCATCAGAGTGCAGTAGCTGAATCCAAGGATTGGCACATTGTACTGCGAGGCACTTTATAAAAAATTGCACTTTCTGTTACTTTGAAGTTTTTAAACAGATAAGTCGGTATGTACATATTTAGTCGAGCTTTATTAAATAGTAACTGAAAAACGAAACATCTACTTGTGGCGAAGGGTCGTCTGACGATTTGGGAGTGTTTGCCAGATGTATCTATTTGGCTTAAGGGGTCCAATTATTGTTTTGAGGTCTATGTGTTTTTATTTATTATTTTTTAATTAATTAGTTATTGGTATTATGTAGCTTGTGAGAAGGGTGAGTTTATTTTATAATATTATGGTAAATTTTGTGAAGGTTTTTTGTGTCGGATTTAGCGTTTATAGCGTTTTTGTTTCTTTGGTTTTCGATCATTTCAAGTATTTCTCGTTTTTTAGAATGATTTTCTGTATTTAGGATTTTTGTGTTTTTATAGTTGAAAGTATGTTGATTTTCGTCGCTGTGATGTGATAAGGCAGTCTTGTTTTTTTTTGTCGAATTTGTGTCCATTTATTCTGTTTTTTAAGTGTTGGCTGGTCTGTCCAATATAAACGGCGTGGCAGTTATTGCATGGAATTTCATACACAACGTGAGTTTTTTTATCTTTGGGGATTGTTGATTTTAGCTTGCTGAAATTTTTTCTTAAAAGATTGTGGCCTTTGTGGCTGACAGTTATGTCGTGGTTTTTAAAAACGTTTTGAATTTTTTCTGATAGGTTAGGAACATATGGTAATGATAAGTAATTTTTATTATTTTTTGTTGTATGTTTGTTGTTTGGGTGTGTGTTGTAAAATTTGTGTATTCTTTCTTTAAAAATTTTGTTTATTAGATGCTGCGGATAGTTATTTATTTTTAAAGTTTCTTTTGCTTTGTTGATTGCCCTTTCTCTAAATTCGGGATCAGATAGTTTTATGCTGCGGTCTGCGAGCCCAATAATAACGGTTTTTTTTTGGGATAGGGGGTGCTGTGAGTCAAAATGTAGGTATCTTGCAGACCAAGTTTTTTTAGAGTACCATTCTGTTCTTATTTTGTTGTTTTTATTGTATAGAGTTAGGTCAAGAAAGTTGATTTTGTTTTCGTTTTGTTTTTCTATTGTAAATTGTAGTTTGTGGTGGTAACTGTTAAATTTTTCTAGAATCAAGTTGCATTTATTTTTGGGTACAGCTGTTATACAGTCGTCGACATATCTGTAGAAAAAAGGTAAAGGGAAATCTAAGGGCGGGATTGTGTTTTCTTCGAGGTCTTCCAGGACGAGTTGGGCAATTACACTGGAAATTGAGGCACCCATAGCACATCCATCTATTTGTTTATAGAATTTTTTTCCATATTGGAAATATGTGGAGTTTAAGGTGATTTCAACCGCATTTAGAAATTCATTTAGCGGTATGTCGGTGAAGGATTTTATTTTATCCCATATTTTTGTTATTATTTCTTTTGTAAGATTGATAGGTATGTTTGTGTATAGTGATATAACGTCTAGAGATATCAGTAAGTGATCTTCGGGGATAATCATATTTTTAATTTTATTTTTGAAATCCATCGAATCTTTAATATAATAATTGTTTTTGTTTACAACGTTCTCTAAAATATTTTTTAAAAATTTGGAAAGGTTTTCAAATGGAGATTGGATGCACGACACTATGGGTCTAAGTGGAATATCCTCTTTGTGCAATTTCGGAAGTCCGTATATTCGTGGGGGTAGGGCGTTGTGAATTTTTAGTTTTTTTGCGGTGTTTGGTGATATAAAGGTTTTGTTTTCCCAATGTGTTATTATATCGTTGTTTTGTTTTTGGTATATGTTTGTTGGGTCGTTTCTTAATTCTTTATAGGTTTTGGAGTCTTGTAATAAGTTGGTCATTTTTTGTTCGTATTCGGTGGTGTACATTATAACAGTTTTATTGGTTTTGTCGGGTACCAATACTTTTAGGTTTTTATTTTTCTTTAAGAATGTTTCTGTTTTTCGTGTTTTTCTGAGTAATTCTTTTTTTGTATTGTTTTTTGTCGCGTGATTAAAGTTATTTTTATAATTAGTTATAATGTTGCAGCAGGTCGACCTTAGTTCATCTTTTTTTTCATTGCTTAGATTAGTTAGTGAGGTTTCGATGTTGCTAATTATTTCAGCTGTGGGAATGTCTTCTTGTTTTTCGTAAGGTATTGCAAACTTTGGTCCCAAACTAAGTATTTCTTTCACATCGTCAGGAATACTAACGTCAGTTAGGTTGTCGATCCAACAAGAAGCGTTTTCAACACCGTATACGCAAAATACGGTCAAGCTACTGGAAACAAAATCAAACTGTTCTGTAAAGTAAATCAAAAACTATGTAACCAGCGAAACAGACGAATTTTCCTACTACGTTGTAAGGATGAAAATATAGTTCCTACATTTTTAAATTTTAAGTTAAACCACATCCTCTTTAACTGTAAAGACCTTGAACAAAAATTCAAGGATTGCGCCGTAAAAAACTTTATAAAAAATACCCTTAACCTTCTAATCACTGACACAACCAAAACCATAAACAAATTTGAAAAAGAAAAAACCACTCTTGCTAGCAGCAATTATACCACCTGATTTATTAAATCCTTTTTTCGAAAAACTGTCAGAAAAATATGAAACGATATTTCAAAAAATAAAACAAAAAAACATAAAAAAGATAAAGAAACAAACAAACAAAAATATATCTGACAACAACATTAAAAAAAACGCTTCTTGTTGGATCGACAACCTAACTGACGTTAGTATTCCTGACGATGTGAAAGAAATACTTAGTTTGGGACCAAAGTTTGCAATACCTTACGAAAAACAAGAAGACATACCCACAGCTGAAATAATTAGCAACATCGAAACCTCACTAACTAATCTAAGCAATGAAAAAAAAGATGAACTAAGGTCGACCTGCTGCAACATTATAACTAATTATAAAAATGACTTTAATCACGCGACAAAAAACAACACAAAAAAAGAATTACTCAGAAAAACACGAAAAACAGAAACATTCTTAAAGAAAAATAAAAACCTAAAAGTATTGGTACCCGACAAAACCAATAAAACTGTTATAATGTACACCACCGAATACGAACAAAAAATGACCAACTTATTACCAGACTCCAAAACCTATAAAGAATTAAGAAACGACCCAACAAACATATACCAAAAACAAAACAACGATATAATAACACATTGGGAAAACAAAACCTTTATATCACCAAACACCGCAAAAAAAACTAAAAATTCACAACGCCCTACCCCCACGAATATACGGACTTCCGAAATTGCACAAAGAGGATATTCCACTTAGACCCATAGTGTCGTGCATCCAATCTCCATTTGAAAACCTTTCCAAATTTTTAAAAAATATTTTAGAGAACGTTGTAAACAAAAACAATTATTATATTAAAGATTCGATGGATTTCAAAAATAAAATTAAAAATATAATTATCACCGAAGATCACTTACTGATATCTCTAGACGTTATATCACTATACACAAACATACCTATCAATCTTACAAAAGAAATAATAACAAAAAAATGGGATAAAATAAAATCCTTCACCGACATACCACTAAATGAATTTCTAAATGCGGTTGAAATCACCTTAAACTCCACATATTTCCAATATGAAAAAAAATTCTATAAACAAATAGATGGATGTGCTATGGGTGCCTCAATTTCCAGTGTAATTGCCCAACTCGTCCTGGAAGACCTCGAAGAAAACACAATCCCGCCCTTAGATTTCCCTTTACCTTTTTTCTACAGATATGTCGACGACTGTATAACAGCTGTACCCAAAAATAAATGCAACTTGATTCTAGAAAAATTTAACAGTTACCACCACAAACTACAATTTACAATAGAAAAACAAAACGAAAACAAAATCAACTTTCTTGACCTAACTCTATACAATAAAAACAACAAAATAAGAACAGAATGGTACTCTAAAAAAACTTGGTCTGCAAGATACCTACATTTTGACTCACAGCACCCCCTATCCCAAAAAAAACCGTTATTATTGGGCTCGCAGACCGCAGCATAAAACTATCTGATCCCGAATTTAGAGAAAGGGCAATCAACAAAGCAAAAGAAACTTTAAAAATAAATAACTATCCGCAGCATCTTATAAACAAAATTTTTAAAGAAAGAATACACAAATTTTACAACACACACCCAAACAACAAACATACAACAAAAAATAATAAAAATTACTTATCATTACCATATGTTCCTAACCTATCAGAAAAAATTCAAAACGTTTTTAAAAACCACGACATAACTGTCAGCCACAAAGGCCACAATCTTTTAAGAAAAAATTTCAGCAAGCTAAAATCAACAATCCCCAAAGATAAAAAAACTCACGTTGTGTATGAAATTCCATGCAATAACTGCCACGCCGTTTATATTGGACAGACCAGCCAACACTTAAAAAACAGAATAAATGGACACAAATTCGACAAAAAAAACAAGACTGCCTTATCACATCACAGCGACGAAAATCAACATACTTTCAACTATAAAAACACAAAAATCCTAAATACAGAAAATCATTCTAAAAAACGAGAAATACTTGAAATGATCGAAATCCAAAGAAACAAAAACGCTATAAACGCTAAATCCGACACAAAAAACCTTCACAAAATTTACCATAATATTATAAAATAAACTCACCCTTCTCACAAGCTACATAATACCAATAACTAATTAATTAAAAAATAATAAATAAAAACACATAGACCTCAAAACAATAATTGGACCCCTTAAGCCAAATAGATACATCTGGCAAACACTCCCAAATCGTCAGACGACCCTTCGCCACAAGTAGATGTTTCGTTTTTCAGTTACTATTTAATAAAGCTCGACTAAATATGTTGTCGTGGATTGTCGTGTTTCTCGAAGGACCAAATTAAACTTTTTATTGTTTAATTAACTGATGATTTATTTTTAACGTTTACATTTAAGATTATTGAGATTAACATAGATTTTGTGTTTGATAGACGTGTTCATGTCGATGCGTTGTGTTTCGAATGATTTCAGCTTCTTGTCTCTCTGGAGTCTCTCCCTTCCCATTGGTCCCCTCGTCGAGACGCGTTGTTGTCAAGTCTTTATATTTGTCTCTGAAGACTTAACATTGCCGCCCGCCTTGAAAAGTCTCCTTTTCAATATATTTACGATTCGATTTCGAACACCGACCAAACGTTACAATACAAGAACTTTAAAGTTCGTCGGAATGTTCTGTCTCGATCGGTAGAACACAAACTTTGTTTATGGCGCGTTTTAAAATAGTTCCAGTTGACAATTTAACTGTGACTACGCGCACAACATCATTAGAGCCACGGTGCAGTTCCACAACTCGCGCCATGGGCCACCTTAATGGTGGTGAATTGTCCTCAACGAGCACGACTAAGGAGCCAACCTTCAATGGATCACCAAGGTCTTGCTTCCACTTCGTGCGGACTTGAAGTTGCGTTAAATAATCCTTGGACCAACGCTGCCAAAATTGCTGTTTTAACTGTTGTAAACGATAGTATCTGTTGAGTCTTGTAATTTTGACTTCGCTGACATCTTCTTCTGGAGGGCCAACGAGTGAGTCACCGATTAAAAAGTGCGCGGGGGTAAGGGAAAGAAAATCATGGGGGTCGTTGGATAAGGGTGTGAGGGGTCTAGAATTCAGTAATGCTTCGATTTGGACAAGTAGCGTGTACATTTCCTCAAAACTCAAAGACGATTCTCTTAAGACGCGCTTCAAATGAAACTTAGTTGATTTTACAGCCGCCTCCCATAGTCCGCCCATGTGTGGCGATCGCGCTGGACAAAAATGCCACTTGATCTTATCTTCCGCTAAATATTCCGAAACTGTGTTATTATGTTTAGAGTCGTTTAATAGCTTATGCAATTCCGCAAAGTGGTTATTCGCTCCTACAAAGTTTAGTCCGTTATCAGAATATATATTTAATGGTTTTCCTCTTCGGGAACAAAATCTTTTTAATACGTTTAAAAAACTAGCTGTTGTTAAATCTGTTGCCAGTTCAATGTGTACTGCTCGTGTGGAAAAACAAACAAAAATCGCTAAATACGTTTTTATAAGTTTACTTTTCCGTAAAGTACCTTCTTTTATATATATAGGCCCAGCGTAGTCAACACCACAATTTGTAAATGGTCTACTAGGATTTACTCTTAAGTTAGGCAATTCGCCCATTAAAAACTTGCATGGTTTAGGATTAACTTTATAACATCTTATACAAGAATTTATGATTCGCTTTACTGCATTTTTTCCATTTATGGGCCAAAACTGTAATCGAATAATAGATAATAAGTTTTGTGTACCGGCGTGTAAATTTTTAAGGTGCTGATCTAATATTATTAAATCAGTTAATTTATGCTTGCTAGGCAAAATAATAGGATGTTTTTGATTAAAGTTTAAGAGCGATTTCGAAAGTCTACCTCCTACTCTTAAAATACCTTGATCGTCAAGAAATGGGTTCAAATTTATAATTTTACTTTGTTTATTAACGGAGTTTAACTTTTTTAATTCAAAGATTTCCCGCTTAAGCGTTTGTGACTGAGCCAGTGAGATTAATTTTTGTTCAGCGTAACTTAATTCGTCTATTGTCAGAATTTTTGATAATGACTTGGTTTTATCTAAACAGTGTGTTTTAAACCGGAAGATGTAAGCAACGATTCTTACCAATTTAGAATACGTGGAATACCTTTGAAAAATGTCAAACTGATTTTCTCGTTCTGATGTTAAAAAAGAAATTATTTGAGGCTTTAATTCTGGTATGGTTTCAATATCAATTTCGGGAATTTTTGTATCGTTATTGTTTTCTTGAATTTTCAAAAACTCTGGTCCGTTAAACCAAATTTTGTTTTCTACTAATTCCTTTGGACTTACTCCTCGGGAGATTATATCGGCGACGTTATCTTTCGTTTTTACGTGTTTCCATTCATTGACTTTGGAAAGTTCCGTGATTCGGGATATTCGATTGGCTACAAATGTCTTAAGATTGCAAGGTTCAATTTTCAACCACGAGAGTACGATAGTAGAGTCTGTGAAATAAGTTATTTTGGAAATTTTGACACTTAGTATGTTCTTAATTTTAGAAACTAGTTCTGCAAGTAAGCTTGCTGCTAACAATTCGAGGCGTGGTAGTGACTGACTTTTTAAAGGTGCTACTCGCGATTTGGCGGTTAAAAGTTTAATGATTTTTTCAGCTTTTGTTATCGAGGCTATATACACACATGCGCCATACGCCTTTTCCGAGCTGTCACTAAATCCTATCAATTCAATTTCTTGCGCGTTTGGAGATAAAACATGTCGTTCGATTTTTATTTGATTTAAAAACTGAAGTTCAGATGAGAATCTGATCCAGGTACTTCTTAGTTCAGAGGGAATTTCCGAATCCCAATCTAACTGCAAATGCCACAGTTGTTGCATAATCAATTTTGCTTTTATAATCGCGGGTCCGATTAAACCGAGAGGGTCGAAGATTTGTGATATTACTGATAATATAGTGCGTTTTGTAATTTTGTTTTCGTTTATATTAATATCGATGCAATATTTTAATTCATCACGATTCGCATCCCAGCGAATACCTAGTGTTTTAAGTTCCTTTTCTTTTTGGAACAAAACTAAATTTTCATCGTTGCTGTTACTAGTTCTTAAAATATAATTTAGAATATCCGTGTTGTTTGACGACCATTTTCGAGGTTCCAAGTTCGCGCTTAAAAGTATTTCTGTTAATTCATGATAAATTTTAAGTGCTTCTTCCTTAGAATTTACACTAGTAAGTAAGTCATCCATATAGAAGCAATTTTTTATTATCTCCGACGTTTGTGGATATTTATTTTGATTTATTATGGCTAATTCTTGCAGACAACGTGTTGCTTGAAATGGAGCGCTCGCCGTGCCATAAGTTACTGTATTTAGTTTATATACTTTCAGTTGATCTTCGGAATTTTTTCGCCAAATAATTTTTTAAAACCGTCGTTCATCAGGTTCGATTTCTATACAGCGGTACATCATTTTGATGTCTGCGCTTAAAACGTAAGTTCGAAGACGTAAACGAAGTAAAATCGAAAATAAGTCCGGTTGTATAGTAGGCCCTGCCAAAATCAAATCATTGAAAGATACGTTTGTATTTGTTTTGGCACTCGCGTCGAATACAACTCGACATTTCGTTGTGACGGCCGATTCTCTTAACACTGCTGAATGAGGCAAAAAATATGATTGATTTTCAACTGAATCATCATTTTCCAGTGTGGTGTGGAATGACATGTGTCCTAGCGATTCATACTCTTGCATAAATTGACAATATTGCGCTTTAAGAGTCTCGTTTTTTGTGAACCGATGTTCTAAACCTTTAAATCGTTTTAGTGCTAGCGTTTTTGAATCTCCTAATTTTTCGTTACTGTCTTGCTTAAATGGATATTTTACAACAAAGGTACCGTTATCCTTTCGCGTCGTGGTTAATTTAAAATAGTCTTCACAATATTGATCGTTTTTTGATAAAGGAACTTTCGTTTCAAGTTCTTCGATTTGCCAAAATTTGGTTATCGCGTCGTTTAATTGTTTATTCGTTACTTTCGTGCTTAAATTACAAATTTGTCGTTGAACATTATTTGAATCTAATTGTAAATTTCCGGTTACGATCCATCCTAAAGTAGTTTCTTGTAAAATGGGTTGATTGTTTTCGAGTTTTATTTTTCCGTGTTTAACCAATTCAAAGAAAATTCCTGCGCCTAACAAAATATCTATGGTTTTTGGAATATTAAATTGTTCATCTGCTAGATGTAAATATTTTGGGATGTTTAGTTGTGTTTTTTCAAATTTCATTAGGGGTAATTTTTCCGTTATTCGTGGTAATACTAAAAATTGTAATTCCGTTTCAAAATTGTCGAATCGTGATTTTATTTTTGCACTAGTTCTACTCTTAATGTTTGTTTCGATTTGATTTATACCGCTTAAGGGAATATTAATATTTTCGCAACTTAATTTTAATTTTTCGCAAAACGAATTACTAATTAGGTTGGACTGGCTACCTGAATCGAGTAATGCTGTACATTTAACCCAGTTTTTACCGCTGTCTTGTATTAAAACTGTAGCTGTTGATAATAGAACTTGATTTAATTCAACCGTTGTAAATGCATGTGTAGTTTGATCTGCGACAATTTCATTATTTTCATGTGTTTCAAATGTATCCGAGTTATTCTGGCCGATTGCACACATCGTAGGTCTCGAGTTATTTACCTTGCCGCCGTACGACCTCGACGTCGCTACCTGCGCGCTATCGCCGGTGGCGTTCGTGTTTCGTTCGAGCTGTGCGGCGTTGCCGCTGTGAGTACGCGTTTCATCCGGGGAATTATATTTGTTTTGTCTGTCCATATGTAATGTCGTGTTATGCTTTCCGTTACATTTTTTACATCCGCTTGAATGACATTCGTATTTTGTATGACCAGGTCTTAAACAATTCGTGCAAAGTTTGTTTTTATTTAATTCGGTATATTTTTCACCTATGGATAAATTTGCAAACCGCGGGCAATGATAAATAAAATGTGGTTCTTTACATAGAAAGCAAGAGAGATTGTTTCTAATTTGATTATACGTGCCTGAATCTTGTTTTTGATCTGTATGAGCGTGTCCTATTACGCGTTTAAAGTTTGACTGAGTTTTTGATGATTGGCTTGAATTTTGAGAACTTAATTTGTTTTGATTATTTACTTGTACTGCTTCTAAAGTAAAACATTTTTTATTTAAGAACTCTGTAAATGCTTTTAACGTTGGTAAATTTTTATCATCTAACTTATTTTCCCATTCCCTTTTCGTTCTATCGTCAAGTTTTTGTAATACGATTGGTATTAATAATGCATCCCATGTGCGAATTGGGAGTTGTAATTTTTCTAAAGCTGACAAATGTTGATGTAACGAGTCTAACAACTTTCTTAACAAAACTGGCGATTCTTTAGGTACGTTGGGTAAATTAAACAAAATTGCATTGATGTGCGAATTTATTATGGCTCTGTAATTTTCATAACGGTGTTTTAAAAGGTCAAGTGCAATAGAATAATTATTCGCGGTTAATTCCAAGTTTTCAATTAACTTTAACGCATCATCTTGACAACATGATTTTAAATACATTAACTTTCTGACCTCGCTTAAATCCGATCTACTGCCTACAGTTGCCTGAAACTGATCCCAAAAACTAAACCAAGTTTCGCAGTTACCGTAAAATTTTGGTAATCCTAATTCGGGCAATTTGACAACAGCGCTCGATGTTTCTTGCGGCGTAATACCGACAACACTGCTTTGGATTCGCGTGACTACTTTTTCTTGATCTTGACATTGTGATATGATTCGTTTGGCTTGTGAAATCTGCGAATAAAAGAAGGATTCTGTTTCTAATCTATTTTCCTTTTCGTTTTCGTCTGAATACTCTAGTCGCGTTTGAATTTTATCGAATTCTGAAAAATCTTCTTCTATGCTTTTTACCCTACACTCAATTTCGAATCTGTCTATATTTTGCTGTTGGCATTTTATTTGTAAAAAATTTGAAAACCTGTTTAATCTATCACATATTACTTTTCTCGCGTGTAAAAATTCCAATTTTTCTTCGATTTCATCCGTATTTGCATTGTTGCTCTTTTTGCCACCGCGTTTCGGCATATTGAAGCAAACAAGTGGCGCTTTTGCTTTATTATACTTTTTTATAATAGCAATAAGTGGCAATTACGATTCGAGACGTGTAACTATTAAGACGTGAGACGTGACGTGTAATTTCAACCAAGTTTCGTTAAATTCGTGAAAATTTGATTAATATTTTCTCTGAATTTCGATTAGCTGTACGGTATAACTAATACAAAATGGCGTGTTTCGCGATCAAATAAATTTGAAAATGATAAATTTATTTCATTTTATTTTGACTAACTACTAAATTAGCAAAAAAATGCATGCATGGATTCTAGAAGGATTAGGTACTAGGGATAATGGACAATGGAAGCACTCATAATGGAAAATGGAACGAGCTCACCAATTATTCATGCGCCATTTTGACTCTTATCCAAAGGATGCTGCTTTCGATGTTCTTATCCGGGTCGAAGTGACCAAAAGATGTCGTGGATTGTCGTGTTTCTCGAAGGACCAAATTAAACTTTTTATTGTTTAATTAACTGATGATTTATTTTTAACGTTTACATTTAAGATTATTGAGATTAACATAGATTTTGTGTTTGATAGACGTGTTCATGTCGATGCGTTGTGTTTCGAATGATTTCAGCTTCTTGTCTCTCTGGAGCCTCTCCCTTCCCATTGGTCCCCTCGTCGAGACGCGTTGTTGTCAAGTCTTTATATTTGTCTCTGAAGACTTAACATATGTACATACCGACTTATCTGTTTAAAAACTTCAAAGTAACAGAAAGTGCAATTTTTTATAAAGTGCCTCGCAGTACAATGTGCCAATCCTTGGATTCTTAATAAAAGGTAACACCTTTATACTTATATATAAACTTAGTAACTATTTCCTAAAATATTACCTAAAAACTGTTAAAATAAAAAAATGTTTTCAGCTACTGCACTCTGATGAAGGTATATCTATTACCGAAACGTTAGTAATATAAAATGTAACCAAAAACACCACATTTTATTTGCCTCACAACGGACTAAATCCCCAAGAAAACAAAATTAAAAACAATATATATATCAACAGTCCAAGAACCTGCCAAAAATATATATATATATATATATATATATATATATATATATATATATATATATATATATATATATATATATATATATATGTTTTGTTAATTTCTTTCTGTATTATATTCTGATACTTATTGGTATTATTTTTTTTTTGTGTGTCGTGTTTTTATTTTATGGTTTGTAATATCGTTTACGACTGTAGATGTAATATTGTCTTTTATGTCATCAGGTTTATTATATTATATTATATTATATATATATATATATATATATATATATATATATATATATATATATATATATATATATATATATATATATATATATATATATATATATGTATATATATATATATATATATAATATAATATAATATAATAAACCTGATGACATAAAAGACAATATTACATCCACAGTCGTAAACGATATTACAAACCATAAAATAAAAACACGACACACAAAAAAAAATAATACCAATAAGTATCAGAATATAATACAGAAAGAAATTAACAAAACCAAACAATTTGTAAACGACAACCCTCAAATAACCATCCTCAAACCAGACAAGAGTAACAAAACCGTAGTCATGAATACATATATAATCAAAAAATTAATACACTCCTCAGCGACAATAATACGTACAAAAAGCTTAAACATGACCCTACAAAAACGTTCCAAACAAAGAATAATACTTTAGTTAAAAAACTTCTGAAAAACAAAAACATAACAGAAACCGAAGCTAAAAAGTTAACGATCCATAACGCAGTAGCCCCAATAATTTACGGCCTACCAAAACACACAAACCTAACACACCACTAAGACCAATAGTGTCAAGTATACAATCGCCATTTTATAACCTCTATAAATACTTATCTCACTGTTTATCTAAAATTACAGGAAATAATCAATATTATATAAGAGACTCCGTCACATTTGAACAATTTATAGATTCGGTAAAAATGCCAACAAATTACAAATTAGTTTCATTAGATGTTGTCTCTTTATACACGAATATTCCCAACGAAATTATACCACAAATTTTACAAGAGAGATGGAACGTTTTAAAAAACCACACAAATTTAACATATCAAGAATTCAATGAATGCGTACACCTCACATTAAACAACAATTACTTCCAATTCAAAAATGATTTTTTCCAACAAACTGACGGTTGTGCAATGGGATCACCAATCTCATCAACAATTGCACAATTAGTCATGGAATATCTAGAGGAGAAGGTTGTAGAGAAATTAGATTTCAATAAAAAAATTTTCAAAAGATATGTAGACGATTGTCTTGCCGCAATCCCAGAAAATAAAGAAAGTGATTTATTACTAGCGTTTAATGAATTCCATCCGAAACTTCAATTCACCTCTGAAATCGAAATAAATGAAAAAATAAATTTTTTGGATCTCACCATATTTATATAGAAATCAAACAAATAACAATCTTAAAACAAAATGGTACACAAAAGATACATGGTCCGGTCGGTATCTTAATTTCAATTCACATCATCCAAATAACCAAAAAAATAGCGTTATAATTGGTTTAGCAGATAGAGCCATAGCACTAACCTCTCCTGAATATCGACCTGAAGCCCTTAAAAAGGTTGAAAATACCCTTACATCAAATCATTTTCCTAGATATCTGATAAAGAAAATAATTAAACAAAGAATATACCTACATCTATTACAATAAACATAGAAGGGAAACAAATAATCAAAATAAAGACACAACATCTCAAAAAACCTACATAGCTCTACCATACATTCATCGTCTATCCGAAACAATTAAATACATCTTGTCAAAACGGAATATAGTGGTATGCCACAGAGCGAATAATTCATTGTCCTCCTTATACCTACACAAATCTGAAAAGTAAAGTTCCTACAGAGAAAAAATCAAATGTTATATACTCAATTCCTTGCCTCAATTGTTCCAAGAAATACATAGGAATGACAACCCAATACCTGGAAAGTAGAATCAATGGACACAAATACACAAAAAATGCCTCTACAGCGTTACATAAACACGAACAAACCACTAAACACGAATTCGGTTTTAATAACACAAAAATCTTGAACATCGATAGAAATTATCACAGACTTGTAATTAAAGAGATGGTCCACATAAAGAAATAAAAAAATGCCGTAAACGACAAACAAGATGTGAAAAACTTAAGCCAAATTTATCACAATTTAATTCATACCTAAACTATTAATCCTACACCACCATATTATTATAAAAGATGCTTGATTCTACACAACACAAAATGTGTAAAAAACAAAAAAAAAAGGAAAAAATACCAATAGTTTTTCCTTATCGTTCAGGGGCGTGCAAATCAGCCCCTGCAGACCCTGCAGTGCGGGAGGGCCCCGGAGTATAGAGGGGCCCCGCAGGGCACCGTTCTTATATCTGTCTTGAATAACTTTACCAAATTTCGTATTGATTAACATTTATTAAAATTTTTATATATTTTAATTGTTAGGTATATTTAAATTAATTTTTGTATAAAGTTAATTTAATTTTTGGCATGATAGGTTTTAGCCCATGTTTTACATGCATTTAAATAATTATCTACCTAAGTGCGAATTAGCTAAATTTTTAAACTTAACGCCGGCAACCGCGCCGCGATTACCGGAGGCAACCGAGGCGACATGGAGGCAATCTGTCGAGTCGGCGAACGTAATTTCGGGGAATCACCTGATCGTTACCAGATTCTATTCCGATTCCTCTTGAATGGGTTGCTGTTTGACTTGACTGTTTACTTTTGGTCGCTCGTATTTCTGTTTTTGTGGCGTGGCCCAATATAAGCGGTTATTTGGAGTTTATTGAATTTAAATTTTTAAAAGTTTTCTTGAAATTGTCAATAATGAGTAGTTTTCGAAAGTATGCAAGTGGTGCAAATAAAAGGAAAGTGGTCGAAAAAAGAGAAGTCGAAAAAAAGAAAATTCCGAAAATCGATTCCTTTTTTCAAAAGAAAGCCGCTACTTTAGATATCGAAATCCCGTCTACGTCTACAAGTTCTACAACGGCCATAGTAGAATCAAGTGAGTTTGACGCTATTAGTGCTACGAAAGAGCTTGTTTATGACTCTGAAATTAAAGGTAATTATTTTTTAAGATTAAAGTTTGACCAGCGGGAATTTGTTTCTATTATACATATAGTCAGAAAATAATAATTTTGACTTAAATATCCATATGGATAGTCACAGTTAAAAATCAGTTTGTTGTGTTTGATATTATTTTAGATGGTGATGAATTATTGTTTGAGTTTAATGAATTGACCACTTCAAGTGATATTGGATTATTTCTAAACGTTACGCTGGACGATAGTCTTAAAAGACAATTAGTTAATATTGGACCGCACAGACCTTTAGGACCATTTCCAAAGGATACGTTAAGTAGATCATTTAGTAGTAATTATTATAAAAGGAGGACAGCAACTGGTCAAGATTTAGAAAGGTAAATTATTTTATATCTTACATTTTTAAAATGATGGTACAATATGGTATTCACTAATTTTAATAATTATTCCATATAATTGGCAAAAGCAAACGAGTATGAACATGGTGCTCGCGTATATTATTGTGTTTGCGCATTTCGTCAAGTGTACAATTGTATATTTATATTTTTACAGAATCTGGATAGCATACTCTGAGAAGCTAAATGGTGCATACTGCCATTCTTGCTGGCTTTTTGCTGACAGATCTAATTCCTCATTTAGTGCAGCTTGGACTACGGGGACTCTTAACGATTGGCAAGGACTCTCAAAAAAAATATCTGCACACGAGAAAGCAAGAATTCATTTGGAAGCATGTTTAGTATATTCAACATGGAAGGATAACAAAACCTTTGATTCCTTCCTGAAAGATAATCGAGATATTTTAAAAAACGTTTTAAAGAGGCTCATTGACATCACAAGAACTATGGCAATTTGTAACTTACCATTTCGTGGTCATCGAGATACTATTTCTGATTATAAAAATAAATTGGAATTGGACCCAGATCCTTCAGAAGGTGTATTTCTGAATATTGTAAAACTTTTAGCAAGATATGATCCGGTTCTTGAGATGCACTTTAGCAATATGCAAAAGATTCGTAATCATTACCTAAGTAATAGGTCACAAAATAACTTTATTGCCCTTATTTCTGATACAATTCAGAAATCGATAGTTGAAGACATCAAAAAGAGTCCGTTTTTTTCCCTCATTGTTGATACCACCCAAGATATTAGTAAGAAAGATCAACTAAGTCTTGTGATCCGGTACATCAATACCAAGAATAATAAGAAGTACACTGTGGCTGAATCTTTCTTAGGATTTTTCGAAATGGTGGGACAAAGGGCAACGGACTTTGAAGATGAAATTCTTTCATTTTTAGAACACCAAGGAATTTCGCTTAGCAAATGTAGAGGACAGGGCTATGATGGAGCCGCAAATATGAGTGGTAAGATATTTTCTGGTATAGTTTTTAATATAATTAAACATGATTTTAATTAAAAGAAAAATTTATGCTTTTTACTTTCCAGGTAAATACTCCGGATTACAGGCTTTAATTAAAAAAAGACAGTCTAATGCTGACTATATCCACTGCACTGCACATAGCCTGAATTTAATTTTAAATGACTCAGTAAATAACATTATCGAAATTAGGAATTTTTTTGACACGATTCAGTGTCTATATGTGTTTTTTAGCGAGAGTCTACCACGCTGGCAAAGTCTTAATAATGAAATAAAAGATAGTGGCACTGTTAAATTAACTCTGAAAAAACTTTGTCCTACAAGATGGTCATCAAGAGCCGATAGTATTATATCGCTAAAAACGAACTATTTAGCGGTCGTGAAGTGCTTGTCAAACTTGTCTGTAGTGGTTAAGAAAAAGTCTGATAGAGATGAGGCGAAAGCACTACTAAAGAAAATAGAAAATTTAGAGTTTATCTTTTTACTTACATTTCAAGGTAAAGTTTTTGAAAATGTAAATTTACTTTCAAAAACTTTACAGAGCACTGAAATCGATGTTGGCCAAGCAAGAGATTTAATTGCTAATGTTTTGGTTAAGCTACAAAATATGCGAGACAATTATGAAGATGTTTTTAAAATGTCCGTAGCGACCGCAAAAAAATGGAACATAGAAACGAACTTAGATAGTAAGAGAACTAAAAAAACAAAAAATTTTTTTTGATGAGATGGCTGTTGATGAGCCTATTGAAAATCGTACCAAATATTTAAAAATATCGGTATATTACGCATCTCTGGATATAATATTAGTACAATTTGAAAAGAGAAGTGTTTAAAAATATTTATTCAAATTTTGAAATTTTAAAACCACAAATATTACTTCAAGCTGAAGAGTGTGATATTATAACTAAAGCTAAAAAATTAACAGACAAATACCTTGACGATTTAACACCGAATTTAGCTACTGAACTAATACAAACAAGAAACTTACTTGAAAATCAATTAAAAGAAATGCGTAGTATTAGAGAATTTGCAGGCTTCATCTTTGACAAAAATGAACTACTGATCAGTAGCATACCTGACTTGTGTACAGTATTTCAATTATTTTTAGTTCTCCCAGTTACTTCAGCCCAATCTGAGAGGACTTTCTCAAAGTTAAAATTAATAAAAAATTTTGTTAGATCAACTATGACTCAAAGCCGTCTTAGCTCCTTGGCCATAATTTCTGTAGAACACGAAAGAGCAAAGCATGTAGATTTGGACGCAGTAGTAGATAGATATTTGTCTACACACTCTACACGATATAAACGTAAAACGTAAAAGTTGTAAATAGATTAAATCAATCAATATTACTAACTTCCTTTTTTGCCTCTTTAATTTTTAAGTATTTTATTTATAAGACAATTCTTATTTATTATAGATTAAGAAATATAAATATGTATTATATAAACATATGTGTTTTTTTCCTGTTTTTTTAAAAATTTTAAGTATGATCTGGGGCCTTGTAAAAAAGTCTGCGGGGGGGCCCCAGAAAAATGTTGCACGCCACTGTTATCGTTAAAGAACAAATTTCTAAATTAATGTGTCTTGATGTATAAACCAAGCAATACTTTCAAGGTATGTACCAATGATTATTATTGACAAAATTGTTTGTATATTTTTTGTATTTTGAGTTTAAGGATTTGATTTGTGAAACTAATGAGAAACATTTTATTGTAGATACATTCCAACCTTTGATAAAGCTCGCCAAGATGAGCGAAACGTCAGGCAAATAATTGTTTTAATTTGTTACATAAAAAAACCTATACCCAAGAAAAAAACGAAAAAAATATAACATCTATATACACAGTGTTTCAATAAAAACTCCCAGGCCAATTATTTCGAAAACTAAAAGTGACATCTAAATTCTGTAAAAGCCAGTTTTTAGCCTCTATGATTGGCTTCACAACTGTGTAAAAAATATGTTTGAATAATACAAGATGTAGGTGGCGCCACGGTGCAAAGAATTTTTTCGATGACAGTAACTTTTAAATGTTGTGGTTCTTAAAGATAATTAATTTTTGATCAAATTATGTCCCATAAAAAATTTTCATAAATCCAACATGAACGGAGATATTTGGGGTTAAGTTTTTTATTTGAATAATTTTAACGAGTATTTTAATTATAATTATTTTTAATATCCTTTAGCAGATTTTAATTTAATTTTGGTAATGATAATTTTAGTGATAAAACGCTCGTGTAGCGCTAAATTATTACGTCCAGTGACGTCTCAGGGGGCACCTTAACAAATAATATTGGTAAAAAATAAGACGCCACTGAGTTTTTGGTAATTTTTATATTTTTTTCGGATTAAGCAACTACTTAATTAAAAAATTATTTAAAAATTAGACATTAAAGCATAATAAAATTAAATTAAAAGATGTTTTAAATTTTATGAAAGAACTGATGAGAAATTATACAAAATTATTAATGAAAATTAGAACATTACCAAAAACTAACTAATGGGGTCGAATGAGGTGTTCAAAATTATTGCCGTTTTCATACACACACATAGCAAATCGATATAATAATTCGGATCTGCAAACTCTCAATAGTGTATTTCGATTAATAGCGGCTATAGTAGCATACATTTTGTTGTACAGGTCAGCCCTGTCTTCTATTGGTTCCTTGTAGATTTCATTTTGTAAGTAGCCCCATAAATAAAAGTCCATCGGGGTGAGATTAGGGGACCTTGCTGGCCATCTAAGATCCCCATTTGTGCTGATCACTTTTCCTGGAAACGTCACATTTAGATGATTCATAACGATATTGCTATTGTGTGCTGGGGCACCGTCTTGATGAAACCACATAGTATTTACGTCAATTCCTACATTTTGTAACAGCAAAGGAAGATCGTTTTGCAGGATATTTTTAGTTGCTTAATCCGAAAAAAATATAAAAATTACCAAAAACTCAGTGGCGTCTTATTTTTTGCCAATATTATTTGTTAAGGCGCCCCCTGAGACGTCACTGGACGTAATAATATAGCGCTACACGAGCGTTTTGTCACCAAAATTATCATTACCAAAATTAAATTAAAATCTGCTAAAGGATATTAAAAATATTTATAATTAAAATACTCGTTAAAATTATTTAAAAAAAAAACTTAACCCCAAATATCTCCGTTCATGTTGGATTTATGAAAAATTTTAATGGGACATAATTTGATCAAAAATTAATTATCTTTAAGAACCACAACATTTAAAAGTTCCTGTCATCGAAAAAATTCTTTGCACCGTGGCGCCACCTACATCTTGTATTATTCAAACACATTTTTTACACAGTTGTGAAGCCAATCATAGAGGCTAAAAACTGGCGCTTACAGAATTTAGATGTCACTTTTAGTTTTCGAAATAATTGGCCTGGGAGTTTTTATTGAAACACCCTGTATATGCTATCCCGGCGGGATAATCCAGGCCACCAAATGATGCGGGATCCCGCGGGATTGCCGGATCCCACTTTGCGGGATTGCAATCCCTAACTCCCGTTGAGTATTGGCTGTATATTTATTCTGTCGGATGTTTCTTTCCTTAGGGACCGAATCAAGTTCCAGGCCTCTGATCTTGTGCCACCCATGTAACAGTCAACCTCTCTACATTTCCTTTCCCCTGTTTCGTTTTTATTATTGTTTATCATGCCTTTATATTTGTTTTGTTCTCGTTTGTATGCTATTTAGTCGTTGTTATCCTTTGTAGTTAGCCATTTATTATATGTTTGCTGTTTACTATATTTCTGTTTTTCTAACTCTGTGTTCCAAGTCCGATTGTGATTTTTCGTGTGAGAATGGTTTTCTATTCCGAGAGCCTCACGTGCAGCCAGATGTAGGGACTCCATTATATGTTTGTAGACATGTGTGGTCTCCAGTGTGAGAAACTGATCATTTAGTTTTTGATCCAGCCGGTTTTGGAAGAGGGTTCTAGTGCTCGATTCATGCAGACTATCAAGGTTGAATGTGTCTTGTTCCAGTTTGATATCTTGTATGGTATCCTTCATTATATCTTTATCTGTGTTGAATTTGATACAGATTTTCGAGATAGCATCGGAGCCGCATTCGGTTCCTCTATATACTCTTGTGTCCTTTGCATGCCATTTGGTGTATTGTTTTAGGATTATATAGTCTATTATGGATTTGAGACCCCTAGTGTCCTGGTGTCAAGTGAACTTGTGGATATTTTTGTGGTTAAACCACCCATTTAGTATCCACATTTTATGTTGTACACAAGTCTCTATAAATCTTTCACCGTTATCGTTTATGGTCTCTTCTCCGCACATTCCTACTACTTTACTGTCATTCTTTATTCCCACTCTAGCGTTTAGGTTTCCTAGCACCACTAGTTGTCTTTGTTTTCCGATAGTTGTTAGGGTGTCGTTTAGTGTATTATAGAACTCATCTTTATCTGTTTGTCCTGAGTCGTCATTGGGACCGTATACTCCAACAATAGTGTTCTGATTGATTGTTATGTTTACTGACAACATATTTTGTTCGTTTATTGTGTCCCAGTTATGGATTTTTTTAGTGTATTTTTTGTTTATTAGTATTGAGACTCCTTTGCCAGCTCTTTCACTTTTGGGGATTCCGCTGTAGATATGAATGTAGTTTGGTAGGTGCTCAATTCCACTTCCCTTTTTCTTAGTTTCGGTGAGTACCGCTATGTCAACCTTTATGTGAAATGATATTACTAACAAACTAACTCTAACTAACTACGTTCAATTTCACAAAGTTAAGATACCTCAAATAACCCAGGGATCAGCTGCTCAAACAAAAACTAACACCAAACTAAACATCCAGAAATGTGTTTTACTAACTTCTCGATTAACTTAATATTGCACAACACTCAGCGCATATGATAATTTATTAAATAGCTCTCTAATAAATAATTAAATTTGCTAGGATTATTTAATAAACACTGCAAAGTACAAAATCTTGTTCTAACGAGCAGAATAAAATATTTCAACAATGACCACAACTTGTTGAAAACGTTGGAAATACTACTTAAAGAAAATAAAAGGGTAAAAGGATACTACTATACTTAAAACTATATCCTTAATAAAAATAGAGGGAAGGATCTTGTAAAGCAGGCCGTACACGATCATTATTACTGTCAGTATTAAAAAATATTATTAGTAACATTGATCGTGTACGTGTAAATTTAGCAGAAAGTTTACTAAACTGCAAATATACCACATAGCTAAAAGCTTGGCCATAACCATTCTCAAAAAGTAGGTGGGAACCATGTGGTTGACCAGATTAAGAGTAACCCTGAATGTAAACAAGAGTATTTCCTACTGTTTCTAAATCAATGGATGTAACCTAATGTGTTGCAATGAAAACGAAAGCTGAAGTGACTATATGTACATATGTCAGTAGTCAATCAAAAATAGAATTTATTGTTTTTTATAGACAACTTATGCGTGATTGGGTTACATCTTCATTTTTAAATAAATCTGAGATTAGCGATTGAATAGAGTTAAGTTGTATTTCAAAAACAGAAGTTTAGCAGCCTTTTTGCTTGGTTGACTAATTCGTTTCCTATCATAAATTAATTCCGTTTCATTAAACAATGACATTGTTGGATTAATACCCAACGCATTAAAATTTCGTGAGTTCTGTCAAACTTCCGATGTAAAACTGCAAAAATAAAAGTCTTAAATAATGCAAAACTACCTCATTTGGAATTCATCCTATTTTTAGAAATACGTTGTCTGATTTTTTAGCAAGGAAAGAAAATTATAATATATTTTTTCAATATGGCATTATTACTCTATATCAAAAATATTTGTTGTCCTTGTACGCCACGATATATTAAATTCTACATTCTACGCCTAGGTAAATACGACTGAAGTATTTCAGACCCCAGTTTTTTAGTTTTTGAAGGGTAAATTGTAGGATTCTTTTCAAAAGCCCTTTGTAAACATACCGTTGTCGTATTTGATGCTGTAGTTTGAATTCCGTCCGTACCTACTTGTGAAAAGAAAGAAGTAATATACAGTGCTGTCCTAAAATTGTATCCAATCGTACTTTGAATGTTTTCAAAGTAAGTATTACAACTAAAAAATCTTTTAAAATATGTTGTTAGAACTTCGTTATACTATTAGTTTATTATTTTACGTTAGAAACATATTTTTAATAAAAAAAAGTAGTCGGCTTTGTGGAAATACAGAAAGACCCGAAATATCTGTTATTAGATATTGCACCTTAAAAATTTCCAAATTTAAGATTGCGGAATTATGTTTCAGTACTGGCTGTATGTGTATTATATAGGATCCAATGTACTAACTGTATCAATTTTGCCAAATACAAACCATAATCCTAGTAACAAAATTATAAATAAGT
Source organism: Philopedon plagiatum (assembly GCA_963971165.1). Classification (NCBI taxonomy): domain Eukaryota; kingdom Metazoa; phylum Arthropoda; class Insecta; order Coleoptera; family Curculionidae; genus Philopedon; species Philopedon plagiatum. The sequence continues at coordinate 73,110,341 of OZ020193.1, forward strand.
TTTAAATTAACGAAATTTTATTATTTGTATCTCCATAGAATTAAAAACAAAAATATTTAGTTTTTAAAATAAAACTAACAATTTAGACAACTGATCGCAATAGGGAATTTCCATACAATCAAAATAAATTTGAAACCTTTTTTGTGTTCTTTGCAGATAATATATTATTAAATATTATTTATGGCGGTTTTCCTTATCCATATATTTTGGTTTTCATCACGAAATTGAATTTATTGATTTTTATAGAAAACTTATGTGTAATTAATTATGCTATATCTTTATTTTTAAATATATCTGAGATTAGCGATTGAATAGAGTTAAATTGTATTTCGAAAACAGAAGTTAAGCAGAATTTTTAATACAAATTTTCGCGCGAAATCTAAAACTTTACAATGCCATTTTTTAGTTGCAACGTAAAAATATTTTAAGAATATCTATTATGACTGGTGTATTGCAACAAGTGTTAATAAATTGTCTTGATTTTTGTCAGAAGATTAAAGGAGTAAAAGCTTAAAGGTATTTGTTTAAGAGATATTAATTGTTACGTGCCAATAGGCTTCTAATATTTTTATTATTTTTATTATTAACCCACTCATCCACTTAAAAAGGGGTCGTGAAGGAAATAGGGCAGTTTTTTAGAAACGTCATCGCTTTGATACCCTCAGAGTGTGCTCGCCCTGGTAACACTATCCAATGTCCAAGCCGTCTACGTTGTGGAGCCCGAGGCAAGGTTCGACACACCTCGCTGCCTGAATACTCTGAGCACCACAGCCCTCTGCACCATCTTTATACTGTGAAAGTCAGGTTTCCCTTCCTAGTGTGACAATTATATAAAATTACTCAATGCACTAGGCCTTCACCAGCGAAACTATCAATTTCACTAAATCATTGCAACCTCTGCACGTTATATTCCTTAGATCATTCAAATTGCCTACATGGATTATGGTATCATGTAAATTTGCTAGTAAACATAAGTTCAAATCACCTATGTACTTCCGTAGACGTGCACTTAAGATAATTATGAGGCAACTATTGCACATAAGCCTTATTAACCTTACTCCTCACTGATTGTGGTACCTCGATATGATCATAATTTAACTTAATATGAAAGAGACTTTACACTTTAGTGAATATTTCACAATATAAACTCTAACCTACCTTGGCTTTTTAATTCACTTTTAAAAGAACAAGCTGGCTGTCAAAATTACTAGGTATTTTCTTTAGATAAGCTGCGCTTCAGTTCTATTCACGTTGAGCTTCTTGGTAAATATTTCTTAGCCTTATCTTGATGCTTCTTTGTTTGGAATCGGAACCTGAAAGTTAAATGATTTAGTAAAATAAATATAAGTTACAGGCAACAGGACCTTGAAAGGAAATGTTTTGGGCATATTTAACGCTTGGAATTCAAAATTACTACTCTACTAAATTTTAGAATAAAATTAGTTAAAAATTATATTTTTGTGTTTTTAAAGTGACAGCACTTATCAGATGTCGCATTTCTTAAAATTAAAAATCACTAGTCCTTGACAGACAGAAACTTGCCGCCTTTCTCCCCGGGTCGTCATTTTTAAGGAAGCCTTTGCAGTGTTGCGCTCTGGGCTGTTCAGAAGCAGCTCTCTTGCTAATGTTTAAGGAGTTTCGGTGTCCTTGGTAGGAATTTTTGGTGGTAATATGTAAACCTGGTGAATTTTATATACTTTCAGTGGCGGGACGCTGAGTTGCCAAGATTGACTTTAGCATTCAATTAAATATAGCGTAAAATTCGTGAGACCCATTAAAATAGCCGTCACTAATTTTAAAAATTATGTGACGTCACGTCAATCATACGTCTTTGAAATGTTCATTTAGAATTTTATAATAATTAACTTTAATGCCACATGCTGGGTAGTTTAAGCTGACTCTGAAAGTACAAAGGAACAAGCCGGCAACACAGCGATGATTCAGCCGGCGCTATAGTTGACCTTGTACGGTGTTTCACTTCCTACTCTGCCCGCACAAAGCTTACTTGTACCGTTGTTGTTTATTTGTCAAAAGAATAAGAGGGATAGATACACTACCTTTCCTTGCATTGAATACTGTGTATACCGGAGGTAGTTTACAAACGTGTGGGGGAACGACGGAAACTTTTTGTTGCGCAGTATAACCGTGGCAGTTTAAATGTCGCGAAAGGAGTTACCCTTCTCCTTTATCTAAGACATCCCACGTAGACTTCAAGCCTAAGTACTAACGTACCATGGGAATCTGAAGAGAAGGGAAATGTAATCTATTGACACGAAATTTAAAGGATTGGAGGTTAGGACGGGAAGGGAAAACATCTGCAGGCAATTTGTTCCATAATCTGGAGACCCTAGGTCTGAATGAGAGAGAGAAGTGGTCTGTTCTAGGCTTGACAGTAAAGGGAGGCATACGTTACGCGCCTCTTGTTGTTCTGTTAGGAACAGAGAAGGGGGGAATAATACCGACTAGTTCTTCAGAGCAAAATCCGTGGAAGTATCGGTAGAAAAGGGATAAATCCCCAACAGCACATCGATGAGCGAGAGAAGGAAGTTTTCTTGTGAGGACTGGGTCATTGATGAGTCGAATGGCTCTCTTTTGGATAGAATCAAGGAATTTACTACACCAGTAAATAAATAAAAAAGTGCTTACCCTATGGGAAATTTCTGTATGATTTAGTTTTTGTAATAAGTGTGTAACATTCCGCAGGCAATAGTTGAAAACGCATTCCGCCGGCAATTTTTCTGGAAACTACCAACTCAAAATCAACTAAAACTACGGTATCAGTTTGCCAGACCGAAAAAGGTCGGTTGAAGCGCTCATAAAATTGGCGCTGAAAAACAAAAAATATGTGCAACTGTGGACAAAACTACCAATCCTAGGGGCAGCTGTATTTCTAACATTATAGTACGTACTTTAACTGTGAACGGTTCTTCTCTTCCATATATTCTTTTATGTAGTGTAATGTTAAAGTAAACAAACGCGGGAAATATAGTAAATCTGGTAATGGAAGTTTTGGAAAAGTTCTGGATAACTCCTCCACAGGTACTGATAGTAACAAGTGACGGAGCTGCATTAATATACTAAAAGCTGGCCATACACTTAAACATTTTTTTTCAAATCTACTTCATAGTACATGCTTAATCCATGCCTGACATTAAGTAGCAGAAACATTCCGAAAATGTTACCCAGTAGTCGACAAGTTAATAGCCGAAACAAAAAACGTATTTTTAAAATCACCGAAACGGATTCGTATGTTTCATACTGGGTGTCCTAAAATTTTTCTACCACTTCAGCCAATAGTGACAAGGTGGGGGACATGCCTCGAAGCAAGTATATTATAGCAAATATTATCATGAAGTAAAATCTGTCCACGGTAGATTTAATCCCCAAGAAGCCAAATTAGTTCACAACAGTCAACAACCTTCTGAAGATTCCCAAGTAAAGGCCGATTTAGATGTCATCTCACGCCAGTATTCCCTGTTGTTAACCTCTCTTTCAGGCTTACCAAAATCAAATATCACTGTCGAGGAACCATTAAGTATTAGGCAAAATTTAGAGAGTGCGTTGAACAGTATAAATGATATTCCAGGTCGGCAGGCATATAATAAATTCTGTACAGTCTTAAATAATAACCCGGATGTGAAGAATTCACAAAATAAAATTCACTGCGAAAATCCCAAAACAAGTGGCCAGTATTTGAAATATGCAAATCTCACTTCGTTCGATGCATAGAGATTGTTTTCTAATTATACGCATACATATACATTATACGCAGTATCGTCGAAGGTTGACTGAAACCAATAATGCTTAATGTTAATGCTTTGACTGTATTCCAGATCTACCATTAGCCTTTTACATTTTCTTTGGAAACGGTAAGCACTGTTTGTATTCTTATTTAAAAACATATTTTAGCGTTAGCGTCGCTAGTGATACTGTCTCTTTCTTTGCACATCTGTATGTGATTCGTACCCCACTCTCCCCTACTTTTCCATGTGCGCAGCTTGTGATATTTATATTTTTTCGCATTCGTTAGTAATATGCATTTTGCGTCACAGAGTCATTTGACTAGACTTTATTCAGTGCTACGGGCTAAATCCCAATTTTCTAATTTTTTTGTATAAAAAAGGCCACACACCGTCTTGGGTAAGTTTCCATTTCAAATATCTATTTTTTTCATTCAATTCAGATTTCATTTATAGATACTACAAATATATGTCTTAAAATTTTCCTACAATATTTTCTATCTGAAGCTAGGTTTTGTACAGTATGTTTTCTTTTTCCTTTTATTTTTCCTTTTCCTTGCTGACCCTTTTGGAGCTTCTTGCACCATGATCGAAGAAGACCACTGTCTTGACACCCTCAGAGTGTGCTTGCCCTGGTAACATAATCCAAGGTTCAGTCTCCGTTGTAGAGCCCCAGGCAAGGTTTGACCCACCTCGCTGCCTAAATACTCGGAGCACCGCAGTCCTCTACTTCATCTATATACTGCGAAAGGTTTGCTATGTCTGTGATGTCCTATTATGACAATTACGTAAAATCGCTTAAGGCACTAGGCCTTCACCAGCTTAACTACCTGTCTCACTAAATCATTGCAACCTATGCACTAGCATATACTACCGTTGCATTATACTTCTTTTTTATGTAAAATTGCCGATATGGATTAGAATGTTATATAACTATGATTGTAAACATTAGTTTAAATCGCCTACTTACTTCTGTAGACGTGCACTTACGGTTATTATTAGGCAAGTATTTATTGAACATAAGCCTTATTAATCTTGCTCCTCGCTGATTGTGGTACCTGGATATGATTATAATTAAATTTAATATAAACTAAACTTTACAGTTTAGTGAATATTTCACGATCTAAATTCTAATCTAACTTAACTTTTTAATTCACTTTTAAGAGAACAAGCTTGGGCGAGCTACATTGAATATTTATTTGTAGTCATTTAAGTATTTAATTGTGTAGCAGCTTTCAGTATTTTCATTTTCAAGATAAAAGTGTATTTAAATTTAAATAACGATTCTTTTCCCAATTTAAGAATTGGATCGTGCAATCGTATTAATATTAATTAAAAATAATTTATTATAATTTAATGATCATTACGTAATAAGATTATTAAATTAACAGTTTCCGAAAAGTAAGCTGCTTTATTCACCTAAATATTTAGGTTTCCCTTATTGTTGAGTAATATGTCTCTGCCTTACCGAGTGCAAAAACAGGTTGCGCTTTTGTTTCCGTTTTGGTTTTACCCGCACCACTCTCAGGCACTCTCTAGGCAGAGCTAGTAGTGGCTTGTATGGCCGCGTGAGACGTTTCAAACGCAATTTATTTTTCCAAAAGCTTTGGCCACAGTTGAGAGAACGCGTAAACGCGAATCAGTTTGTCAACTCCTGCGAATTTCATTCATAAACGTGAAGCACAACATTGTTTTTTTATAGCTGTCTGCCTATCTCGAGTGTGCGCAGTAAGAGCCACGTGAGAGCCGACATATCGGCAAATAGTTCAATTTACGACGTATGTGCTACGATTAGGAACAACCGAATTACTAAAGTTAGAGCAAGAAAAATGTTTCACGTACGTCGTATCTGTATCGTAAGCATTTCTTGCAGCGCTGCCAATTCTCGATAACTCGAACCCCGAAGAATTTTGTTAGTAATATTGGAGAAATAACACAATCACAGTAAAAATTATATTTCTAGGTTTTTTTAGACTATAAACTAATGTATTACTATTCTTGTTACAATAAAACTACCTTTTTACCCCCTAAATTAACCAAGCGGAAGCGTAACCCATCAATATATTAACGGAACAAGTTGGTTCAGTCAGCGTTAACAGATATGTCTTATATATTAAATTTGACGATAATCCTTTGATTAGAAGTACATAATTAGGAAGTTTCCATTTTTTTCATTTTCTCTTAATAAATAGTCCTAAAAATGTAAAAAACATATGTATTTTTTGTATTTAATTATCTGTATACATAAAAAAGTTATCGTTCTTCAAAGTCTGAGATGCTACGCTCACGTTAGCTGAGACTTGATGACGCCGAAACACACAATTCCGTCAACAGCGGGATAGGCGCCCGTTTAATCTTTAGTGTTATTCTTACCGAACAGGATACAATGCATACAATACACCTGAGCAAAATAATAGTTAAATGTAAAGTAAACACGGGAAAACAGCAGCGGGCAGCTAACCCGGCGACCATGGGGCGACAGAGTTGTGTTTTGACGTCACGGCCGATAAAAGCCGCGCGCGAAGTTATTAAATACGAAATTGAATAAGTTCGTTAATTTTGAAGATATCGAGATAATTTTTTTTGTATGACAAGTTAAGTGAAAGACTATTAAATGATGTTGAAGTTACTCGATATTTCTGACATAGGAAACTGCCTAATTAGTTTTAGCAATATAGCATTTACATGTTTTCCTACACCTCCTTCTTAAACGTTCGTCGTGGCAACAAAGTTTGCCGCCTGGAATAAATTGAAAAATGCGCAAGCGTCAACAAGGCAGGCCTGCTGCTATTGGTCCAAATTCTTGGCTTCAAGGATCTTGCTAAGTTACCCAACTGATTCGGGCTGAAAAGCCCGTTTTTTAAACTGTGCTTTGGCATTGGACAGTGTGAATTTAGATTTTCATCTGTGTTTGTGACACAGATTTGTGTTTGTTCATAGAGTAGCTGTAACGTAACTGACTGTACGTCATGAGCCTGAGCCAATTAACACTGGTAAGTGGTCAAATTGTAATAACGTAGACAATTTGTAGTGTATTGGAAGAATACCATATAATAATCTCTTCTGGTGTTTTTGCTATGTAATATCAGAGATCAGTATGGCAAAACGCTACGGGTAGCGCCATCTCGGCAGATCTAGGCCAAGTAATACACACACCAGCGCCAACACTAAAGACACATGTCACAATTAGTAATGGAAGTCACCTGCAAAGACATCAAGTCACAATTGCAGGGTGACCGCTAGGTGGTGCGCATCTCAAAGACGATCCTCGTCAGTAGTAATGAAATATATAAAATTCCAAACATCGAACAAAGTTCGATATTATGGAACGTATATCAGTTTTGATTTCTCTCTGGCGCCTCATCCCCGGACGCGTTTCGCCGTATCACGGCTCATCAGCGAGGCTAGAGACGACAGAGAGAAATCAAGCTCGAAGGTACTAATAGCTGTACCAGCATAAATAAATGGCAAAACGCTACGGGTAGCGCCATCTCGGCAGATCTAGGCCAAGTAATACACACACCAGCGCCAACACTAAAGACACATGTCACAATTAGTAATGGAAGTCACCTGCAAAGACATCAAGTCACAATTGCAGGGTGACCGCTAGGTGGTGCGCATCTCAAAGACGATCCTCGTCAGTAGTAATGAAATATATAAAATTCCAAACATCGAACAAAGTTCGATATTATGGAACGTATATCAGTTTTGATTTCTCTCTGGCGCCTCATCCCCGGACGCGTTTCGCCGTATCACGGCTCATCAGCGAGGCTAGAGACGACAGAGAGAAATCAAGCTCGAAGGTACTAATAGCTGTACCAGCATAAATAAATGGCAAAACGCTACGGGTAGCGCCATCTCGGCAGATCTAGGCCAAGTAATACACACACCAGCGCCAACACTAAAGACACATGTCACAATTAGTAATGGAAGTCACCTGCAAAGACATCAAGTCACAATTGCAGGGTGACCGCTAGGTGGTGCGCATCTCAAAGACGATCCTCGTCAGTAGTAATGAAATATATAAAATTCCAAACATCGAACAAAGTTCGATATTATGGAACGTATATCAGTTTTGATTTCTCTCTGGCGCCTCATCCCCGGACGCATTTCGCCGTATCACGGCTCATCAGCGAGGCTAGAGACGACAGAGAGAAATCAAGCTCGAAGGTACTAATAGCTGTACCAGCATAAATAAATGGCAAAACGCTACGGGTAGCGCCATCTCGGCAGATCTAGGCCAAGTAATACACACACCAGCGCCAACACTAAAGACACATGTCACAATTAGTAATGGAAGTCACCTGCAAAGACATCAAGTCACAATTGCAGGGTGACCGCTAGGTGGTGCGCATCTCAAAGACGATCCTCGTCAGTAGTAATGAAATATATAAAATTCCAAACATCGAACAAAGTTCGATATTATGGAACGTATATCAGTTTTGATTTCTCTCTGGCGCCTCATCCCGCCAGATCAGTATGTTAAGCTTCCTACCGATAGATATATTACGAACCTCACTATAGGTACCATAGTATAATTTTTATTTATATAGTTATCAACTGTTGCTGACCTTGTATTTTAGGGTATAAACTGGTGACAGTTAATCATGCCTTACTGCTGTGTTAATTGCTGCTATAAAAGTTTTGAATTATACCATCAATTTCCTAACCCTGTGAAGGATAAATTGCGTTTTGATAAGTGGGTTTCTTTGTGTGGTAACCATCGTTTAGTTGCTGAAATGACCCCACAAAAAATGTATGACAGCAGTAGAGTTTGCTCAAACATCGTACTATATTTTGTATTATTGGCCCTTTTAGAACCTCTAGATCCCAGCAAAGATGTTAATCTGCCAGTTACAACCAAAGTCATTCTCCTGTCAAATTCTGCTACTTCTGATGGACTCAAAAAATTCCTGACCATTTTGAATTCTGAGGCCATTGTTGCACCGTAAGAGAAGAGGTCGATTTTTATATACCGGGTACTATTACTCAGTGTATTCCAATTGAGATGGATGTTGACGTATCGGGGAACTAAAAACATGACGATAGAGGCATAAGCTACTACCAACAGCAGCCTAGCACTTTACCTGCAATGCCAAAAAGTAGGTTCGCAAATAATTTTACCTTTCTCATAATTAAGTCCTCTCATAACATTTTGTGTCATTCATACATATTTTCGTTGTATGAGCATATTTGTGTAGTAAATGCATTTCTTTTTTTTTTCAGAGCGATCTGCACTTTTATGTGAAGTGAATGTTGAGACAGTTAAAGATTAACGTCCAGATTCACTAAGAAAGTTTAAGATTTAGTACTGGTTTAAATTAAGATCTTCTAGTTGATCAGTTATGTTTTGACAAGTTTTTGTCCTGTCGTTGTTAATAAGACGTCATTGAAAATCTATGAATTATTCGGATATTTCAGCGATTTGCTTGGTTTTCAAATGATTTTCATCTTGGAACGGATTGCTAGAGTGAATTTAGTTCTATTATTGTCGAAATTGCGTACTAAAATTGCACTTTTCTTGTTGTCTTATTCTTACAGTTGTCAGTTTAAAACTTTTGGTTGTCAAATTAGACCGGACTAGCGTTGGAGAATCTGGCTGTTAATGTCAAAAGCAAGAAAATTTTATCGAAGATCTGTTCAATTGAAGATGCAGGTAGCGAAAATAAGGAAAGGCGGCCTTATAATGAGAAGAAAGCTGCGATTTTCACAAAAATTTACATCCCTGGAAGTAATAAAAAAAATTGTTTCCAGTACGGACCGCATTAAAGCTCGATTTTTTCAGAGCCAAGACGAAAATGCTGGTAAAAAGCCTAAGAGAAGATGATATACACTAGAAGATAAAATACTTGCATTGGCTCTCTACGAGCAAAGTGGTTCTCAATATCGTTTTCTTTCAAAAATATTTTAGTTGCCTTAACGAAAAACAGTTATGAAGCTACTAAACAGAATTCCAATACTATTGAATACTGCAGTGGCGCCTGGTGAAATTTCAAAGTTGTACAATAATATCTCTCTTTCTACTTGTAGGACCCGTACCAAATTTAGGGGATTTCATAGTGAGCCCACTGGGAATGTTTTTGTGAAGAAAAAAACATTTTGTAATTTTCGAAAAAGTAGAATTTTTGCTGACCACCACCACCCCCCCCCCCCCCCCCTGAGAAAAAGGTTTAGGTGTTCTATTTATTATTTTTTGTAAATAAATTTTGCATCATTTTGTCGAAAATTTCTAAATTTTATGACAAAAAAATGTGTTACTTGAAAGATATAGTCATTAGAATTTTTTTAAACCTAAAATATAATTAAAAAAAATCAAATGACTTTCTACTAACACATTTTTTCTCTTAGAATTTAAAAATTCTCGACAAAATGATGTAAAATTTGTTTAGAAAAAATAAATAAAACACCTAAACGCGTTCATTTTTTTCCCAGGGGGGGTGGTCTCAGCAAAAATTCAACTTTTTTTCACAAATTACAAAATGTTTTTGGATTATCTAATAATACCCCCAAATTTGGTACGGGTCCTGTAAGTAGGAACAGAAATATACAACTTTGAAATTTCACCAGCCGCCATTGGGATACTATATTGTTTGTATTTGCTATTACTAAAATAGGTACATATATCTGCTGATTTTCAGGGCCTACCTGAGGAAAATGATACATCTGAAAAATACTGTCAAGTTCCCGCAAACTTGCCTTCATCGCTGGCGCCGATTGAAGCAAAAGCTCTAAGATGTTAGTTGCAGGATATGTAGCCACAAAAGTAGGGAGGCAGCCTTGTACATGCAAGGAGTCTTTTTTGAAAAGCGGTACTGACAAAGCCAGTGGTGACGAAACGTTTTTAAAATTTAAAGAGGACAAACAGACAGAAATGCATGAGCAATACATACAGGGTTTTTAAATAAATTAAAATATGGTTTAGCTGTTTTTAAATATATATTTACTAGAAACCTTCACAATTGTTTGATGATTGTTTTCATGATGCAAAGATCAAAGTACAAATTTTCAAATATTTCATTAAAATTAATGTTTTTAAATATTCGACACAATTAAGCAGGATACTTACAGGTTTGGACCAAAGAAATATTCGTAAAAATGCCTCTAAAATATTTTTAAATGCAAAAAATATATATTTAAACACAATTAAAAGAAAGAAAGCCCAAAGTAAGAACAAATTGTAAGAAGTTTAATCAACTTTTTTCATCATGTACTGTTTCCTAATCTGGTTCTCGTTAACCGAATCTGTATAAAAAGTAAAATATTAAACTACATAGACAATACTTTATGTACTCAGTACTTGTCTGTATCACTTAAATTTAATTTCATTTAAATATTAATTAACCCCAAATTACAGAAATTGTACCAATTTCACTTTCACAATTTAGCTTAATATATGTGGTATTACCTAAATGTAAGCTAAACTTTTGTGGTTTTAAAAGCCGGATTTATAATAGTATAACTATACTAAAACAGTAGTTAACTTTATATAATTATCTTTAGCTGCATTTAAAAAGTATAATATATATAATTAATATACTTTTCTTAATCCATATTATTTATTTCTTCCATTCATATCCCTAGCTATAGTTTTATGATAGTTTTTGAGATAATTAAAAAGAAGAATTTACCAAGATTTAACATGCTTTAGCTTTAAACAAAATGTGCCAAATAATGACGAAAGATGTTAAATGTGGGTAGTCTTTACTTTATGATTTACTGTCTGTGATGTGTTCATCATTTTATTTTCTATTAGATTCGTTATTTTTTGTTTTATCTATAATAAACCTTCGTAGTGATATTCTGGACCTAATTACCCAGTTTGAATCTTAAAAGGTTGCAATTATTAATGAATACAAGCGAAAAACCGATGATGGTGAAATTTTTCTAATTCTTAATTTATAAATTTGAAATTTTTAAGGTACAATTTGTCTAATTGGGCCCACCATGTGACTATAGAGGCTTATTTTGAATAAAGCAAAAAATTATGAAGCTAATAAAAAATAAAATGGCGAACGCGTCTCCGACGGTGAATCTCGAGAGAAATTTCAAATTACCGCCAAAAGAGTAGCCAGTGCCATCTCTTAGCTAACTCTGTAACTGAAATTTTTATGACCAGGTCACGAGATGGCGTTCATATATTGCGCCGTTTGCTAACACGCCAGGGTCCATTCTATCCTACCATAAACTTTTTTCTATGGTCGCTTGGCCAAGTAATGAACTAGAAAACAGAACTCTTTTCTTTTCCAGTGCCGATAAATAAATAAAAACCTACCAATACATATTGTTTTCTATTATTGTTTTGTTTCTAATATTGACAGTAAATGGATCGATAGGCTGCATCTACATTATCTTTATTTCATTTAGCTTTGAAGAAAGCTACGTCGTAACACTTAAGCACCACAAGCTTTTAAGGATTTTAATGTTATAGAACATTTCCGGGCGTCTTTTTGTTTTGACAAAGTTAAAGTCTTAAAAACTTTTAAGTCATTTATGTAGCCGAGGGTGAAATATTTGTTTTAATATAAAAACGCTTACAGTATTCTGCGAACAAATTGTTGTCTGTCAAAACAAGAACAGAAGACAACTTTGTGTTACAAGATTCTAAAGTTTTAATAACCAAAAGTAAAAGTTTCAGTTTCTGATCATTTATTATAAACAGAATTTTGTTTCAAGTACGTCGACAAATTTCAAGAGAGGATTACCGAATGTATTTTAGGGCTAGGGCTAACGAAGCATTGTTCTTAAATTTTAATTATTAAATGTCGCGCGAAACGTTTAATTTTAAATTTGCATGATGATTTTTGAAGTAGTGGGAAAATAAATTTAGTTTTTTCGAAATATGGACATGGAACATCCGTTGTCTCGCACATAGGTGAATAGAATAATAAATCTAATACTCGTATTTAAAAAATTGTAATCTTTGTAAATACAATGGTTTTCAAGTATTCAAAGACCAAATACTTTTACAGACTTGTACTAAATAGTCCTTTTATTAACACAGTACAAATATGCGTTCATTATTCAGTTTTTAGCCCCTACTGTTAAGGTGACTGGATTTGGTGCCCTTTGCTATTATAAGCGAAAAGTCCTCATAGATCAAAAGTGTACTTTAATTTATGTAGAGTTAAAAAAGTTATAAAAATTATTTCGTGACTACCTATGCCTTTTTATTAATTCTACGACAAACTAAGTCATCAGCTAATTTAAAAGACTTAAGTTTTCGTATTGAAGAGGTTTTATAATTGTTAGTAGTAATAGTAACCCGGTCCTGAGTCACCGCATGCGCAGAATGCTCGACTTTGGTGGCGCACCTGTGCGTGTTAGTTGACCTCGATAGGAACAGGTGTTATTTCAAGGTCATGGCCAAGAACTTGGCCTTGAACGCGAGCAGCTGTTTCTTTGTTTGGTGATGACCAGGTGTACGGCGCTTATTTCAAGATTACATTTGTGGTGTATGTTTTCGATGTCGCCGGATGTATTCCTTCCACCCTAAATAAATACTTGACCTGGGATTATTTTCTTATTTGCTCAATTATTTGCTTATTGTTCAATTCGGAAATAGCTCTCATAGTCACACATGCATAGTCTGCGCTAACTGTTGCCTTGATTTAAAAAAATATTGTGTTTGTGGTGTGTTCCACAAGTGTTTATTAAAGGTACTTGACAGAAATTGTTTTTATCACATTTTAAATGATGAGCATTTCAAACCAAACGTTAGCCGAAATTAACAATATGATAAACCAAGATGTTCAATTTCTAGAACGTAGAATCTTCTCTATATTAGGGCAAAATTTATATGATAAAAAATTAATTATTTGACAGCACGTTTTGGAAAAGCTATTGTAGTCACGTTGTTTGATCCAGCACATAATGTAACATTTCAAACATTTTTAGCATCACGTGTAGCTGAAATTCTGACAGAGGATACTATTGAAATGATGAATAGGTCCGGTGATCAGTCCACCTTAACTTATTTGGGGCAAAGCTGACATGTGTTCTCTGGCGGTAATACTAGAGTATTAATAAATTTTGTTTTTTTGTAATATTTTGTTGGTTAGGATTTTTTAACATTGATTAGAAATGTGATAAAATAGTTCTTGTTAGGTATATATCGAAAAGCACACACACACATCACACACAATTTTCTATTTAAGATGTGTGACTGCCCTAATGTCATTGAAAATCGAGATATGTACGTAATTGGTTATCACGTAAATTAAGAGAGCCGGAAGAAGATATACTACACTTTGCAAATTATGGTAAATCCGATGTGGATTTTAGTGAAAATCAGTTAGGAAGTATATGAGAGACGCTGCAAATTTCACGACTGGAGCAGATATGTGCGTGAAATGCCTATATGGGACCATTGGCCTGGACGAATTTTGTGCTGGAATGTTAAATGAAGAATAGGGAATATATCTATTCGAAGGGCCCAATTTACCAAATGAATTAGCTACAAAATATGGTTTGGCTCCCGCAAATGATACCACCATTGTTGATGATCTCGGAAGTGGAAAAATGGACGTTCCGATCAACATTTTCCTATAACTTTTTTCGATAATATCCCTAGAACTCTCGAAAACATATTTTAAGAAGAATTCAAGATCCATTAAAATTGTTATTTTTCTAACCTTAACAATTGTATCCATTTATTTATTGCTGAGACGAATATTTTTGGTTCTGTTAGAAAAAATTCATATTTGTCCCGAAGTTTGCTCGGTGAAATACATACGGCCCGGAAAGTCATTGCGGTGTCGCGCGGGCCTAGAAATTTTCGAGATGAATATTTTTGGTTCTATAGACTTTCTATGAAGTTACAAAAAAATGGTATTTGTGTCCCGCGGTTTGCTCGGTGAAATACAGACGCCCGGAAAGCCATTGCGGTGTCGCGTGAACTTAGATATTTTCGAGATGGATAATTTTGGTTCTATCAACTTTTTGTAAATTTTAAAAAATCGATATGAATGTCCCTAGGTTTGCTCGGTGAAATACAGATGGCACGGAAAACTATTGCGGTGGCACGTGGAACTCTTTTTTGCAGGCAAAATAAAGACGTAGGGATCATTACCATTTCGTAGCCAAGGAGTTTAAAAAAGAAGTTGTTGTTAAGGGTAAAACCAATGTAATAAAGTTTTTAGACACTTCTAGTGAAATTAGCAAAAAACAAGTAATTAGAAAATGTCGTTTGAAGTGTCCATTTTTATCGAAATCCACTTTTAAAAAGTGAAAAATGATAGAAGGTCCGAGATTTGCTCGGTGAAATAAGAGGGCCTGGAAATTTTTTGACACTTCCAGTGAAATAATCAGAACAGTAATAAGAAAAAGTTTTGCAGAACGACAATTTTCAGCGAAATCCACTTTTAAAAATTTAAAAAGTGAAAAATTAATGATTTCCTTCTATTTCATTGACAACCAACGGTGGGGGAGCTAAGGTCTTTAAAAGCAGCTAGAATTTGAGCATTACTTCATTACATTCGTTCACCTCAAAATAGCAAGTTCAGATGATGGATATTCAAGCGATGTAGGACGTAATGTTCCTATGAATATATGGGGTATAGTAATTAGACGGAAAAATGTTTTTACAGTCAGATCTGACAGGGTGTGTAGGGTGTTAAACCAGGTACGTGAGTTACATATTGTAAACTGCTTAGCTAAGCTCCTTTTGACCACTCCTAGACTTAGCGATAAGAAATATTATAAATACGAGCAAACTAGATTTTATTGTCACTTCTGTTGTTATAGTTGCTTGCTAAATTGTTAAACTTCCCAAAATCAAATAAATTCGTTATACCAGTTTTTGAAAACAGTGTTTTTTAAAAACGCCTTTCCCTTGGCCCGACGTATAACTGGCGCAGTCTTGGTGGATTTTTGAGACTTGTTACAAGGGCATATTGTGATCGCGGGTTCTTTCAAGAATTTACTCGAAAAAACCTACGGAGAAGAGTCCAAAAAGTGTGTCAATCAGAAGCAGATAGTACCGATCTCAGGTGGCAACTGAAAGACATCGCTGGACAAGAAAACAAAGCAGCATACTGAACTTCAGGAGTCCTGGTCAACCAGTCGAGGGCATATCGAAGGGTTTTCCTGGTCTACCGACAGACAAACATCGCTGAACGTGGACAAAACTGGGGAGGACAAACATCGCCAAACCAGCTAGATTTAAGGACCTGGGGAGGACAAACATCGCCAAACCAGCTAGGTTAAGAACAGGAACAAGAACAAGAACAAGAACACAAATGAAGGTTTTCGTCATTTTACTCTTGTAAGTGAAAAATTGACTTTTTGAATTTTTTCATTCGAATTTTTCATTTCAATTTTTGCAATTTTTGTACGGACAATAATTCCTTTTTACAGTGAATTTCATTGTTTATATTTCTAGTCATTTGTCCTTGAAAAGAGTTCACTTTATATTTTTTAGTATTAAGCATATTTAATTTTAAGAGTGTTTGTTTATTTTTATTCGCATATATACTGAGTGTTTCTTTTAAACTTTCAAAATTAATTCCAAATTAGATCATATTACCGATATTCTAAATTCATTAGTTATTAGCTCAACTAGCAATACAATGCCTGAAGTTAATTACCAACTTCTAAGATACCAATCTGATAACGTTCCACATTTTGATGGAAACCCAAAATTATTAAACAGATTTATCAGCGCAGTTGAAAATCTTTTAGAAGCATTTCAAGACAGAACTAATGTAAACGCTACAACAAATAATATTTGTTTATTTGATACCATTCTAAGTAAATTGTTACAGTTCTAAATTGCTTCCCAAAAAATATTGTAAATAATGGTTTAAAACTTACCAGTTTGTCGTTATGGCAATGGAAATAAAGCATATTCCCTTATCTTATGATTTCGTTTATTTTAGTTCTTGTAAGTATAATGTAAATACTAAATTATAGATTATTCTAGTTTTCCTTATCGTCAAGTCTTCTAAAATGTTTCCTGAGGCCACCCTAAAAATAGTAAATAAGTTTAGTTTAGTTGTTAGGTTGAGAGTTTAAAACTGATAAATTTTCTGCTTTATTGTTGGAAAGTCAAAACATACCTGATAATTCCTCAAGTGAGACGTAAGCTAGTCAGTCAATAGTCACCGTTATTCCTGGTATCTGACTCCATCTCCTTAGATTAGCTAATTCTCAGTTCTCATAGTCTTAATCTTTTGAAAATCTTGCTAGGTCTTGCTTAGTTTTGTTGTTGCTTGATTTATCGAGACCTAAAAATGAAAATTTAGGAAAATTTGTTATAAATATTAAGATATACCATAGGATTAAATGTTATGGGCCGATATAACTATTTAAAGTCATTTTGTATTACAGTGTAGTACCTTAAAAACCATTAATAAAAAACTGTTTGTTTTTGTTTATAAAATAAACAATTGTCAGATGTCACATTTAATAAAATGAAATTCCCTAGGTCTTTGACATTCAGAAACGAACGGCCATTTTCTGACGTCGGATTTGGTCATTTTTTTTGGAGGATGCCTTTGCAGAGTTACATTCGGGCTAGCTAACAGCAGTTTAGCTGCTATATTTTGAATTTTGGGACCTAAAACTATAATTTTTGGCGGTAATATGTCTTGTTACGCCAAAACAATCAGTTGATTGAGTTTTTTCAGTTTTGTGGGCAAAATCCCAAAGTTCAGGTTTTCTTGTACGATCAAAGAGGCCAAACACGATCTCAGGTGAGTTTCCTTTCAAATACCTGTTTTTTTATGTGACTACTGCACTGTTACTTAGATTTGGTTTATAATATCTTAAAATTTGCCTACCTTATTTTGTATTTGAACGTCATACCCTAACGCTTGCTTTTGTTGCAGGCCTCTTTTTGTTTACTTTTTCTTCTGTTCTATGTCTCTTTTCTTTCTTCATTCTCTTTTCACCTGTTGGTACTTCGTTTCCTGTTCTTTCGTAAGTGACTTCTCCTTTCCGTCATCCTTATGGAGCTTCTGACGCCGTTGTAGAGGAGGACCGCTGCTCCTACACCCTACGAGTGCTAGGAAACGATACAGTGTTCGACTCGCCTCACTGCCTAAGTACTTGAGACACCACACCACTACTAAGTTCAGGTTTGACATGTCTGTGCTGTTTTATCAGTGACAATCGCGTATAATAACTTAAGGCTCTACGCCTTCACTTACGCACTCACTAAACTTCACATTGTAGCCTGAGCCTCAAGTGTATAATTAGTACCTAGTCTCTTGTAAATATTCTGATATTGTTAATTTTGATATGCTGTGCACACTGTGCAGTTCACTCTAATTGGTAATTGACATCATGTAGATTTATTAGTTTAAATCGCTAGCAAAGAGGCCTGTTTGCTCCCTTACCTGGTCATTCGCCATAATATTAGAAAAATGTAGCATTTTGTCATGCGCTACTGACTTTGGCATTTAATAATTGATTTAGCTTCACAACTTAATCATACCTTATGCAAATCTAACCTAACTAAACGTTCTTTTAAAATTTAAAAGCATAGAAAGCTGCCACAGTCAGGGGAGTAGGCATTTTCTCTGGAGCAGAACTACGTTCCATAACCGTGTTCTAGACGCTCTGTTCGGTACTCGCTCAGGGTTGTAAATTGTATATAGGCATATGCTGACTTAATTTCTATTAAATTAACAGTTTTAAGAAGGTAAATGTTGTTTCAATTTTTAGTCTAGCTTTCCTGTTTTCCTTTTAACTACAGTCTCTGCTTTACCTAGGGCATTAAAACAGGTGGCGCTGTTGTTACCGTTCAGGTCACCCCCCCCCCCCCAATCTCCGCGGCAGAGCTAGCCGACGTAGCCCATAAGACAGAGACTAGATAATCTAGAGATTGATCAACTCAGCTCTGTTATCTTAGGATCTACGGGTTTGTAGCAACTCATTTAATATTTTAAAGAGCCTAAGCCTCTCGACTACTAATTCATTCATTTTCTCATAATAAAGAACCCGGACCTCTTGCCCCATAGTAACAAAATCAACAGGTCGAGCAGCCGAATTAATTGTTTCTCGAACAGAATTAAATTCTTGGGCACTAATTAAAGATATACTAATAACCAGTTTTTCCGATCAGAGATCGATCGATTGCCTAATCCAGGATTTAATAAATTTAAAACCGTTTAAAAACGAAAGTCCAATTTGGAATGAGAATACAAGATTCTCGTAGTTTATTATTTTCAAAATTAAATTCTGGGCCTGATGATGCCGCTACAAAGATTATAAAAATCCAACATTATGACGAATTTGCATTAAAAACATTTCTCAATGGTTCACCGTATAATTTACAACTTGTTACCAGATTTAAAAATCCAGATTCTTTAGAGAAAGCAATGTCATGTGTGTCAAATTTTATCTTATATAAAAATGCACAAAATTCTAACTTTAAGCAGCCTATGTTTTCAAATAAAAATCAAAAACCTAATTCTATGTCGCAGACATATAGACCAACGTTTATACCAACTCAAAATAATTATTCTAGACCATATAATCCAACGCAAATATTTCCACAGAATAATAATTTTTCAAGACCATTTTCGAGTTTTCCTCAACAAAACAATTTTCCTAGATTTCCACAACAAAACGCTTTTTCTCAACCGAGACCTAATTTAAAAATAATATATATATATATATATATATATATATATATATATATATATATATATATATATATATATATATATATATATATATATATATATACAGGGTGCGGCAAAAGTCAGTTAACGCTATCGAAAAACAAAGCATGTGCGAAGTTCGTCGTGTGTACATTAAATAGGCGGATTAACCGTCACAATTGTGTTTACTGGGAATCTTAGAACCCTAATATAACCATCACCGAATAGTTGAATGTTCCTGGTATAACAATATGGGTTGGAAGTCACGCAGATGGTCTCGCCGGTCCGTATTTCTTTGAGAAAACGGTGAATGCGAAAAATTATTTGGAAATGCTCATAGATTTAAAGGGTGAACGTGAAAATAATCACGCAATTGGAGGATATTCGACGTTTTACACAAAATGCCCCCCCCCCGCTTCATTACGGACTACAAGTTCGTATCTACCTGAATGACGAGTTTGGCTATTTGATAGGGAGAAGAGGAAGCATCGAATGGCAGGCGTGGATTCAGCGGAGGGGGGAGGGGTTTCGCCCCCCCCCCCCGCCTGAGCCCTAATCACGGCATTAATTTATTTTACGTATTTATTTAAATTTGGTACGATCAGCTTGAGTTGCCTCCCCCTCGGCAAAAATCTGGATCCGCCATTGTCGAATGGACCCCGCGGTCACCCGATTTACGGCCGTGCGATTTCGCCCTGTGAGGAGTACTTAAGGATAAAGTGTTTGCCATCCCACCACGTGATATCCAACATTTGAGAACGAGAATTGAAGAGAAATTCGACACTCTTCATCTGAAGCCGGAATTATTTCCAAAAAACCTGCTTTTCGGTGCCCAAGCAGCACCGGAAGTGTCTGTTATGATTAAGGTGGTATTCAGTTTGAACACAAGATGTAACTCATAAGCTTCAATATTTTATATTTCGTATACGTAATCAAGGTTTTGTTGTACAATAAACCACGTTTTTGCATGCTGTCATTTTCGTTTTTTACTGAGACGCAAATCGGTTAACTGACTTTTGCCGCACCCCGTATATATATATATATATATATATATATATATATATATATATATATATATATATATATATATATATATATATATATATATACAGGGTGTTATGGAAATCATTTAATATATTGGAATGGGTAACTCCTGATATGAATTCAGATTGAATAAAAATATTCATAAATGGTGTTTCACTATAAAAAAAGGTAAATATCGGCCCTCGAAAAAAAATTTTTTAGTACCTGCGCGCCACTGTCATAAATACATGGCCATATAAAAAACAGCAAGAAATGTCAGTTACAGAAAAAAAATTTTTTGTTTCGAAGTCAGGCGTTGCCAAATTTTTTTACCATATTTCTATGAATCAAGTTTGAAAACCTAATATTTTTGTTACCTTTAAAGAAAGAACTCCTAGTAACACTAATTTCAAAAAGCTAAAATATTACAACACAAAACAATACAGAGAACTGCTCTTCAAATGAAGTGTAAAATAATAATCTTCAACTAAACATACTTATTAGCACTGGAAGTGGAAACTTTCTTCTTCACTAAATAATATCCACAAATGTCCAGTGTTATCCTTATAGCACTGGAAACATTCTTTTTCACTAAATAATAAAGTTAATATACTTAATATACTTATAATAATAAGTTACAAAACTCGATTAATGTGTATGGAATGTAAACAAAGTGATGACATTCCCAAACCAGAGAAGTATATCGAAATTATGTATTTAAAGAGTTTAGTGGACGAACTAAAGAGTAAAAATGAAATTCTTCAAGAAAACAATAAACTTCTTAAAGAAAAAAATGCTTACTTGGAAAAGAATATAGAAAATTTCGTAAATTTCTAACCTAATAAAAAAAGCCGTAAAACCAAAAATTCCGTGAAATTAGCTGCGAAAGAAACAGAAATTGGCATCGAACAAAACGACTTGGCACAGAAAAAAGAAGAAAATGACAGTGACTAGCCCTACTTTCAACTCCTTCAATATTTTTCTATGCTTTCAAAACAAACAGAAGCTTACAGTAAAAAATAAAAGAAACAAGTGGACCCAAAACTGAGACCAAACTCAATCGAAGGCAAAAAAAAGGATGCAACCACTTTGAAAGTCGCTTCATCAGGTAGCTATTCTTGGTTATTTGTATCACGACTGTCTAATGACACAAAACCTGAGGACATTGGAAAATACCTAAAATAAAATTATAGCATCGACTGTGAATGCGAACGGATAAAAACAAAGTGGAAGCAGAAATATAGTTCTTTTAAAATTGGTGTGCCCAAGGATAAAAAGTCTGTCATTCTTGATGAAAATGATTAACCAGTTGGTATTCAAGTAAACAGTTGTTTAAATCTAATAAAGTTAGAACCTCAACAGGGGCGAAGCCTGGTGGTAGCAAATCGTCATGTATAAAACTGCTACATTACAATGTCCGCTCTGTGAGAAACAAGCTTCACGAGCTCGAGGCTGCCACTGCTGATTGTGACCTGGGAGTCTTATGTTTAACAGAACATTGGCTGGAACAGGAAGAAATAGATAGGCTGAGCCTGCTGGATTATGTTGTCAGCGCATCTACATCACGAAGTCAGTCACGTGGTGGTGGAATAGCTGCATCTGTCAAGTTTCTAGGGCTATACCTAGATAGGAAGCTGAAATGGGATGTTATGTAGCTAATGTTTGTAAAAGACTTGGAAGTAGTGTATTTGTTTTACAAAATTTGAGTGAATGTGTTTCAATAAATACCCTGAGAACAGCATATCATGGAATTTTCCATAGTGTTATGACATATGACATTATCGCATGGGGACGGTCACCTCATGCACAAGAGTCTTTGGTCTCCAGCGAAAGGCAGTCAGAATCATGGCTGGCCTAGGGTACAGAGAGGATTGTGGGAATGCCTTTGTTCAGTTGGGAGTTCTTACCCTTCCTTCGGCTTACATCCTGCAAAGTTTGCTCTACATCAAAGACAAGGACGACCTACTGTCTTACCAAGACATACATGACCATGACACTAGGAATAAGACCAACTACGTTCCACAACACTGCAGGTTGGGTAAATGTCAGGCTCGACCAGAATATTATGCAATAAAACTGTTTAATAAGTTACCCCAAAATGTTAAAGAGCTCTCTACTCAGCAGTTTAAAATGAAGGTGAAACAGTTCCTAATAAATCATGCTTTTTGCATCACAAAACAGTACTTAGATTATAGTTTTAATATATTTTACTATTTTTATTTAGATTTTTTAATGTGTTTGTATTATTGTGTTCATTTCGAATTATAAATTTGAATGCATTGTATTGTCAGGAATGTTTTTATTATTGTCTAAATATGAAAATTATTTTATCTGTAATTGACGTGTGTAAACAATTTATTTGTAATAGCATGAATAAATGAATTTGAATTTGAATAGAAAATTAAACTGTTTTAAACCACGATTGTATAGAGATATCCAAATAAAAGTGAACAGGCCTTATAACTTTTTTATTTTTAAAGATGGAAAAAAATGTCAAATATGAAAGCTTTGGGGATTTTTAGCTTTATACATATATCTTATCAGCAAAATAATCGAGCATCGAATAAAAAAATCCAAAAATATGATAAAAATCATACCATCCAATTTAAAATAAGCGAGAAAATCGATGTTTTATACTATATTTCTTTTATTCGATACTCAATTGTTTTGCTGATAAGATATATGAATGATTGATCCATAAAAATCCCCAAAGCTTTCATATTTAACATTTTTTCTCATTTTTAAAAATAAAAAAGTTATAAGGCCTGTTCACTTTTATTTGGATATCCCTGTACATATTACCACGTACACAGTATATCCAATTTGAATTTACTTTCCTAAGACTGAAGCTACAGGCAGGTACACAGAAAAAAATATACAGTATTTATTTACATAGGACAGTTTTTATTATATGTATAAGTAGATTATTATTAAGGAAAGTAAACAAATTAAAAATAATAGTAGGTACCTATATAAAATAAGATACATATATACCGGGCCAGGGTGTTTATTTCAACTGATATCATTATGGAGTAGGTATATTTTTCAGTAGCGTGGCCAGCTTCTAGGGGGGGGGGGGGGGGCAGGCTATAATGGGGGCAGCAAAAAGTGATCGTATTGATAAAAAAAATTATAAATTGAAAGCAGAAAAATAAGATTACAGAAATATGCGCCGCAGACGAAAATTTTGGAAGAATTGTTGCAAAAATGCTAAAAATATATAAAATAATGCAAACAAGGGGCGCCATCAAAGAGGGGGGGGCAAAATGAAAAGTGGAGAGCTTCCAACTATACACTAGTGGTTAAAACTTAAAATGGGCACCCCGTATATAAATTTGTTTAAGGGCACAACTATAGTGATGGTAGTGACCAGTGGCATATGGTGAAATTTCAAAGTTGTATATCTCTCTTCCTACATTCAGGACCGGTCCCAATTTTTATTGGTTTTAATAGTGAGCCCACTGGGAATGTTTTTGTAAAGAAAAAAAAAACGTTTTGAATTTGCGAAAAAAAAGTTGAATTTTTGCTTGAGTTTACCAGAACCTTCCCAGTGGGCACACTATTAAAACCTCTAGGAATTAGGAACAAAGATATACAACTTTGAAATTTCACCATACGCCACTGGTCGTGACCTAGGTTTTACTAGCCATTATATCTAGTTCACAATACACTTACAACGGTATGCTACGTTATGACGTCACTTCGAGGGAAAATTTTAAATTGACTAGGGCTTACCTGGGCAAATGAAATATGACAATAATATTTTAATAAACGTCAACTCAACACACTACCCGACAATAAAATGACCTGTAATATTTTAATAAACGTCAACCCAATACACTACCCGACCAGAAACTGACCTGTACTTATGTAGGTACAAGGGGTGCAAGCGTCTAGTCAATTTAGGATTTTCCCTCGAAGTGACGTCATATGTAGCATACTGTTGCCAGTGTATGGTGATCTAGTTTAATAAGAAGCATGAAATGATAGGTGTAGGTGTTTCTAAAATTAAATGTAAAATTGTAACTATTTTATACTAGAGGTGTACTTTTATGAAGACCACTCTTATAATAAACGCACTATAAAAATGACTTATAATGGCACTAATGAGTAGGAAAAAAATAACTGAAAGTCAATATCAGTAGTTAAAGTAGATGCTTAGTGAGTTTCCGCATGCGCAGTAGGGTCGACCTTGAACGCTCAGGTCTGCTATTGTTATTTGGCCTTGATATGCGCAGGTGTTATTCCAAGGTCAAGGTCAATAACTTGGCCTTGAACGCGAGCAGATGTTTCTTTGTTTGGTGATGGCCAGGTGGACGACGCTTATTTCAAGGTTACATTTGCGGTGTATATTTTCAATGAATGCGAGCAGCTGTTTCTTTGTTTGGTGATGACCAGGTGGACGACGCTTATTTCAAGGTTACATTTGCTTGGTCTTGAACGCGAGCATATGTTTCTTTGTTTGGTGATGACCAGGTGGACGACGCTTATTTCAAGGTTACATTTGTTTTGTATTTTTCGAGGTCGTCGGATGTACTCCTCCCACCATAAATAAATACTTGACCTTGGATTAATTCCTAATAAATATGGCTCATTTCGAAAATAGCTTTCATTGTCACTCATACATCGTATGCGTTAACTGTTGCTTTGGCATATAAAGTATTGTGTTTGTGGTGTGTTCTACAAGTGTTTATTCAAGGTACTTGACAGTAATTGTTTTTATTGTATTTTAAATCATGAGCATTTCAAAGCAGACCATAGCCGAAATTAATAATATGATAAACCAAGATATTCAATTTCTGGAACGTAGAAAATTCTCTACATTAACGGTGGGCAAAATTTATATGATAAAAAAAATTAATTCTTTGACTTCACGTTTTGGAAAAGCCATTATCGCCATATTGTTTGATCCAACACATCAAGCAACATTTGAAACATTTTTACCATCACGCGTAGCTGAAATTCTGACAGAGGATACTATTGAAATGATGAATAACTCCGGTGATCAGTACACCTTAACTTATTTGGGGCAAAGCTCACATGTATTCTCTGGAGGTAATACTAGAGCGTTGTTAAATTTTGGTTGTTTGTAATATATTGTTGATTAGGCTATTTTAATGTTGATTTAAAATGTAATAAAATAGTTCTTGTTAAGTAAATATCGAAAAACACACACTCACACACAATCACATGTCCATTATTTTCTATTTAAGATGTGTGACTGCCCTACTGTCATTGAAAATCGAGATATGTACATTAATTGGTTATCATGTAAATTAAGAGAGCTGGCTGAAGAAATACTACACTTTGCAAATTATGGTAAATCCGATATGGGTTTTAGTGAAAGTCAGTATAGGAAGTATATGAAAGACGCCGTAAATTTCACGGCTGGAGCACACACGTGCGAGAAATACCTATATGGAACCATTGATCTGGACGAATTTTGCGCTGGAATGATAAATGAAGAATTGGGAAGCTACCTATTCGAAGTGCCTCATTTACCCGATGAATTAGCTACAAAATATGGTTTGGCTCCCGCAGATGATACCACTATTCTTGATGACCTTGGAAATAAAGCAGTCACCAATGAAGTTGATAGTAAAGCATTGGGTACTGTTAGCGATGACGAAATGGAGTGTGTTCAAGAAGATGAAGAAAATCTTTAATTCATTGTATAATATAATAACATGAGATATTAAATAAATGATTAAGTACCTAAATTATTGTTTAATTTTTTTATAAATAGGCAACCTTCACAAAAATCACATCAGTTTAAGCTAAAAATGGGTCGTGTTAACAACACAATTGATAAATTTGGGCGCCAAAAATTTAATGACCAAAATCACATTGTTCTTGTTGGACAACCAGGAGTTGGATTTAGATTGACCGATGATGGTCAATATGATATACAAGGGAAATCTCTAACTAATGTATCACCACCAAAGAATCCTGGGGATGCCGCTAATCAGGAATATGTTCTTGAACAAAGGCGTGAAATTATTAAACGACTTAGTGAATTAGTGAATAATGATGTTTTGGAATATGTTAGAAAAGAACTTAATGAAATGAATAAAAAGCTTGCTGAAGAGGCGAATGAAGATTTTTTGCAATCTGTTACAAAAAGACTTAAGGAAATCGATTCAAAATTGTTGAATCAAGAAAAAGCTATTCAGCGTATACGTATTACGCGCATGTAGATAAAGAAACAAGTCTATTCTGTGTATGGTGACCTCGATTTTACATGGGATATGAGAGTGGAGGGGTTTGAAGGTCACCTAACAGATACAAATAGAGGCACAAAACTTTCTTGTTTCAGTCTGCATTTCAGTACTTCCAGAATACTGCATAGTAATTTATTTCCTCAAAATGCAGTCACCAAAAAGTGAACGTCAAATTGCAGTTGTTCGCCCATTCTCTGTAAACGGTCGTCAGATGTGTGCCAATTGCGAAAATTGGGAATTTATTAGTGGAATAATGGGTTTCTGTGAATGGTGTCAAAATGAGTACCATAAGAAACATGGGATGAAATCACCGCAACAAATATCTCGTGAAAATTCTAGTGAATCTCTGCAAAGTCTCGCTGTCTCAGTGGGAGGTTCATCAGAACATAATAATCACGATACGCCGGAATTCAGTCAAGAAGGGCAGCGCTGGACTTCTTCAAGCAATTTTGAAGATCTCGAAATAATTAACGAATCACCTCAAAGTCCTGTTTTCTTAGAAGGAGGAGGAGGAGGAGTAGGGGGAGGAGGTTCATCAGAACGTAATAATAGTGAGACCATGGAATTCGACCAAGAAGGGCAGCGCTGGTAATTCCGAAAAATAGAGACAATTTAGATATAGTGTAAAAGTTTCTTATGATAGTCATGTAATTTTAAATTTATGTGAATAAGTGCGTGTTTCTAATGATAGTGTGGATGTATTATTTAAATCTTAATAAAAATCTTTTTGTACTAAATATGTTTATTATTCACCATACATTTGAATTAACAAATCGCTCTTGATATATATTATTTCTGTGGTTCCGTTCTAAAATCCTCGCTAGCATTACATCCATTTTTCCAATTCTCCTTTGAAAACGATATCTATCAAGTATTAGTTGCTGAAAATTACTTTGTCTGGCTTGTCTATATGCAAAACACCAAACAGACATACGGTGGATAATATTTCTTTCTTCGTCAAATCTTACTTGCTTCATGGTGTATTGTAAAATGAATTTTTATTAGTTATGTCATTTATATATAGGCTGAACATAAAGAGAGTGAATTAGTTTGACTTTAAAATGGGTCGTGTTAACAACACAATTGATAAATTTGGTCGACAGAAAACTCATCGCACAACTTATCGCGAGGGTTGCCCGGAATCGGATTTAAACTTACTTCAGATGGACATTTTGATATAGAGGGAAAATTATTAAGGAATGTTGCCCAACCGATAAATGATAATGATGCTGCTACCAAAGAATATGTCCTTACGGAAGTTCATCAACTTGGTTCGCAGATAAATACCATACTTAGTAATGTGCTAGTACCGGTTTTTCAAAAAATGTTTGAAGATGATGAGACCAAAATTACGTACCTTAAGGAAAAAATGTATCAAATTCACTCACTTGCTGCACGGTATACTACAGCGAAGATAAAGGATCCAAAAAAACCAAAATGGAAACCAACCTAGATAAAGTTCTATTTAAAAACATAATTATACTGTTAAATTGAAAATAAAACGAATAATTATGAAAAGCAATATTTATTTTTATTATTTATAATGCATACATACGTAACGTAAAACCTATTTGATAATATTTATACAATATCTGATTTGTTTATCCAAGAATTAAATTGATTTGGAAAACCTAACCATTTTACAAACAATTGATCGTTTTGATTGTTCTTGCGTTTTCTAAGAATTTTCTCAACTAAATAAACACCAGGGCTAGCTGTCTTTTGCAGTTCTGCTTCGTAAAAACATCCTTTAATAGGTTGACCTTCCAATGATTGTAGCAAGTATGTAGGTGGATTTGTAATATTAACTTTTGCTATTTCAAACAGTTCCGTTGACCACGAAGGCGTAAATCCTTTGTCAAATACACCTTTGTACTTGCTAATGCGAACAACGTCACCCAAATGAATTTTTTTTTTCTTCGGAACAATTTTCAAATAGTCATATGCTTTAATAGGGGTATCCTCTTTTACACTGTTAGGCTTCATTCCAATGGTGCGGTGTTTAGTGTTATTATAGGTCTTCGTTATAGCTGGTAATATTTGTAACCATCTGTAAGAACCTCTAGCCGAGAATTGTTTATATAACTTATTTTTCAAAGTTCTTATAACACGCTCAACAATTGCCGCTTTTTTCGTGCTATATGTGGAATAATGGTTTATATTATATTTTTTCATGAGTGCTTGAAAGGTGCTATTATAAAATTCCTTTCCTTGATCACTCTGTAAATTGTTTGGTGCATATGATGCTTCTTCAATGATGCTTTTCATGGCATTCGTAACTTAAACACCGGTCTTATTCTTAACTGCTTTGGTGTACACGAATTTGGAGTAACAATTTATACATACAACAATGTAACGGTATCCATCATTGTCAGTAGCATATTGCTGCATTTCCGCCAAATCAATTTGCCACAAATCTCGATATCCTTTTATGACCGTACGTCTTCTAACAAAATTTTTTCTTGCTGTCCTATGTAATTCATTTACGACTTTAATTTTTTCTCGGCTAGGATCCATATTATAAGGTTCCACGTCTTATCAGACACTGAGGATGGCAACTACGTGCAAAACTTAATATATTATTCCTTCTTCTCGAAGCTCTTCCATAATTGACATAATCTCGTTATCATGTCCGGTATGTCCAGCTACTTTTGACCCCCACAATAATCGTAATCTATCCACTAACTCCTTAGGTTTATTCCAATAAACATATTGAGATGATTTCGACGATAGGCGCTTTTTTGCTGGTAGTTGGATTTTGTTGTCGCCTTTTTTTCTTCCTACACCACCACCACCCAGTTTGGTTCCCATAATTAGCGGTTTTATGATTCGTAAATATTTTCTCCATCGGGTTTCCCTTAAACCACGTTTCTTGTCATAACCGTCGTAGGCCGCATCCGTCAATTTCAAAATGGTTTGGTATTTTCGAAGTACATCTAGACTAATTTCGTCTTCATTATCTAAGCATGCTGGATTTTTTAGAAAAATCAAATCGTAAAGCTCAGCCGTTCCATCGAATTCAGCAATGTTTGTTTTGTTCTTGTATAACACCATCTTTCCGTTTGTTAGAAAACGAACCACCAAGTTGCCAATATATTTTGTTGATTTATTTTCTTTTTTACCAAAGCGTACACCATACACGGTATCATAATGAGATGGCTCCAATTTTAATCCATTTAAATAATCTTGAATTGTTTTTGCGGCTGAACTGCTACCACTGGATGTGTGTGGTGATGTGTAAGATGATGTTATCGTTGATGGGGAAGGGGTTTCGAACAGTGACTCACGATTTCCACGTTTTGGTGTAGGAATTTGTGTTTTTTGCGAAATCGGTGTAGATGTTTCAAAATCCGCTTCTGTTGGATGTTCTTCAAACATTTTCGCCATTCCCACCGAGCTGCTGCTGCTACTCCGACTTTGTGGTTTAGTCGTAGTACTTGATTTTTTAGTTGCGTACTGTTGCTGCTGCTGCTTTACGGCTTTAGATATAGATTCTAGTGCTTTAGAAACTGGTTCATAAAACTTTTCCAAATCATGTTCATTCTGCACTTTAGCTGCTTTAATTTGTTTAAATTTTTTTCTAACCGCATTTGTAGTTTCCAGTAGCTTTCGTTTTAATTCGATTTCTTCATTCATGATGCTTTCAAAGCACCGTTCAACGATGAAATGATTATCCAAGTTATTATTATAGGAATATATAACTATCGAATCCCTTGCGGTATCTGCCCGAATTTACATCACTATCCTTGTCAATAACTAAAAAACCATATTTATTATCCCAACATTTAGCACACATCTCTTGAAATTGTGTAAACGTCAGGTCGGGTGAAACGTGATCGGAAAATATATGTTTCATATTCATCTCATCTTGTTTAAACATAATAATGAAGTTGGCATTATCCCGGACGAGCTGCTTAGGAACACGAGAATACGTTTGCGCCAAGTAAAAGGCATCCACATTTTTGTGACGTCCCATGCTAAAATACGATCTTATAACGTCCTGTTTCTCACACATAACGTCATCAAAAATAAATATTGAATTAGGTTTAGCATCTGACGGTTCCACAATGTTATTTGCGTCGCTAAAAGCGTAGTAGCCAAGACCTTTGATTGGTGATAAAATTTTCTTTAAATATTCATATTTCGGTTGATAGAGCGACTTTGAGTAGATATAAACATTTTCGAAACGCAGTCCCGAGGGGTGAGTAAGCAGCGAAATCATAACATTTGTCTTTCCACAGTTTGAAGGTCCTATTAATAATCCACGAATAGATGACGGTAGCAAAGGACCATGTCTTTTAAATAATTTTTGTTCTAGTCCAGATCCGACCTTTACATCAAGATTATCGACGGGAAGTTTTTGTTTAAGATTGACGATACGCATCTGAACAAAATCTATATTTTATACTGAACTTTCACGTAAACTATCATTCAGATGTCGCTCGTCAGACGAAGTAGACGGTCTCGTTTATCAAGTAAGACTGGAAGCGGTATTGTTAATTCAGTAATTAATAGGCTACCGTTCGAGTTACACATTCCCGGCTATCAGTATTGCGGGCCCGGGACGAAAGTAGTAAAACGTGTGGCAAGAGGAGATCAAGGAATTAATTCTTTGGATGTCGCATGCAAAAAACACGATTTAGCCTATTTGCGTAATAGTGAAAATTTAAGTGCTCGCCACCAAGCAGATCAGGAACTCGAGCAAAGCGCGTGGAAAAGAGTAAAATCGAAAGACTCTAGCGCTAGTGAAAAAGCTGCAGCTTGGTTGGTAACCAACATTATGAAAGCGAAACAACGTTTTGGTATGGGTGAATCATCATCATCAAAATCGAGAAAAGCATCCACTAGAGGTAAACGTCGCTTCCAGCGCCGCCGCCGCCACACTAAAGGTAATGGCGTCGGTAAACATAAGCGAGTACACAAAGTAGCTTTTGGATCATCTATTAGACGACCCGTTCGATCAGAATTGTTAAAAGCTGGTGGGAAAAAACTTATCGAGAAAAATATCATGAAAGCATCGAAAATAGCTGCAGTAGCTGCACGTAAATCCCTAAGAATAGCCGGTGGCAAACGAAAAATTCGCACGCCTAGAATCATTCCAATTCCGAAGACTGGGGGGATATTACCGTTAATACCAATATTTGCAGGACTATCGGCCTTAGGTTCATTAGCAGGTGGTGCAGCAGGCATCGTGCGTGCCGTAAAAGCAGTAAAAAAGTCGACTGCAGAAAAAATAGGTACCGGCTTACATCTAAGTTCAAGAGGAAACGGATTATACTTGAAACCATATCGCACAGGTTTGGGATTATTTATAAACAACGGCAAAAATAAGAAATCAAAAAACTAATAGAATCCCTACCTCAAAGACCACTATCCAATATTGATATAGAAAAGTACGCCTTAAAAATGAAAATACCACACTTTCGAGGCGTATATATGAGAGATTCATTACCTGTACGCGGTCCCAAACGTTATGAGGCCGCCATTATAAATTTGGATAGTATGTCGGGTGTAGGGACTCATTGGGTAGCATATAGAAAAAGCAATTCTGATGTAACATACTACGATAGTTCCACCTATGGAATTGGTACGATATCTGCAGATGGGTTCCGAAGCGACGACGAAAATTTACTATACATACGACCGTCAACAAGAATTTGGAACAGTCTGGTGTGGACATTTGTGTTTGAAGTTTCTTTTACAATCGCAAAAAGTATGTCTTTGACACCCCAAATGGAACGTGACAACTACACCAAAATGTTGCTATCACTTAAAGCATATCGTGAAGTCGGAGGATTACAAAAAATGACAGCTGAACAGTTAGAAAATACGCCCAAAGAAGTGTTGATCGCATTAGCTCCAAATGAAATAGCACTAGTTTGGGATAGGTTACCTAATCACCTAAAAAGTGACGTCGATATATTGAAATATCAATACTGTTTCGAACATTATAATAGCAATAATTCAGATTCGGACGAGGGTGATGGACCGATACCAAAAAAAATATTTTGTTGTTATTGCAAAATTAACGATGTGAATATAAAGGCAGAAAACAGTTTAAAAACGTCCAAAGGAATAAAGCAACGCTTCAGCTTAAATCCATTTAACTGTTGCAAACAGCAATAAAATAGCTACACAAATAGTTTCGTGGTCAGTCATGTCTTACACATTCACTCTAACAGGACATTCAAGTGTCTTAAGTGCGGATTTTTACCCACCCATCGAGTTAAATACAACAAGCAAATATGGAGTTGCACTACTGGGATTTTACACATATAATTCGATTTTTAATATCGACGAGAGCAATAATTCATTCAGCCATTTGAAAACAGTGATACCAAAGCATTTAAGGATTCCACCAGGAGCTTACGAAATTAATGAAATAGCAAAAGCCATGTGCACCGCTTTAAAAGAGTCATGCAATGAAGTTGGTACCGATTTATTTTCATTAACAGCCAATAATAATACGTTAAAATGTGAGCTAAAGTCAAAATATAGCATCGATTTTCGAGGTAGCAATAGTATCGGCAAAGTGCTCGGATTTGGCTCTGTGCTGCTGCAAGGTGGACAACGACACGAATCAAGTGCCATCGTGGACATAATGAAAGTGCGCATCGTACGTGTGGATTGTAATATAATTTCCGGAGCATACCTGAATTCTTTGGAAAGTCATACGTTATTTGAATTTGATATTGACATCGAACCCGGTTACAAAATCTCCAAAGAACCGCAAAATAATATTTATATGCCGATAATGCCGGATGGTCGTCAGTTTATCGACAACATTACTCTACGCATCTTGGACGATAGCGGTGATTTGATCGATTTTCGAGGTGAGAAAATAATAGTTAAACTAGAGTTGAAAAAAATCGTATAATGGGTTTTTGCTTTAACCGTTAACTGCATAAGCTGTCAACAATTCAAGATTCAGTTAAACGACATAAAAGTAAGCAGACAACACAGTCAAGGTTCATTCGCAAGTCAGACGGACGATCGAAAACACATCCGCACAGCAATCGCCAGCTCTCCGTAAAAGATTGCAAATTTCTACAATCGATCGGTTTGAAAGTGAGAAAAATTAGAAAATGATGGCCGCTAGCAGTGACAAAATCGAAGTTTTTACCGAACCCATTTTTGATAACTCCATTATTAGTTTTCAAGAACACACATATAAACCTTACGGTTCTCCAACATTCCGCAATTCCGATGAAATTCGTATACCTGTACACTTTCAAGATATCATTTTGGATATATCGGATAGTTACATTTACATCGAAGGAACATTTAAACCCAAAGATGTTAGTAAAAAATGTTATCTATCAAATAATGCCATCGCCTTTCTATTCGACGAATGTCGTTATGAAATGGGAGGGGAGCAAGTTGCCGTCGTTCGGAAACCCGGAATTACCACAACGATGAAAACTATGGTGTCATTGGGTGCCGCACAAAATAGAGCTCTCATGGCATGCGGATGGGGTCTAGACGAAGCAAATCAAGGGATACTAGATTCCACAAGTAACATGTTCTCCGGCAAGCTTCCTCTAAAATATCTCATGGGTTTCGCAGAGGATTATTCAAAGGGTATTTTTAACGTCAAGCAAGAGTTGATTTTAATTATCGCCCGCACTTTCAACAATTGCTATATCGGCGAAGTAGATGCAGACATTTCAATTGAAAAAATTGAATGGAAAATTCGTCACATTATTCCAGACGATCGACAGAAGTTAAAGATATTATCACGCATGAATAAAGGTGGCAGTAACGCAAACGTTCCAATGGCTTACCGTAAATGGGATCTTTACGAGCTACCTTCTTTGAGAGAAACATCGTCAGACGTTTGGGCCTTAAGAACTAGCACGAGTCTCGAAAAACCGAGATATTTGATTATCGGTTTTCAACCAACTAGCTCTTCCGACAACAGAGCAAAAGATAGCACACAATTTACAACGGCCGATATAAGTGATATTAGGCTCTATCTTAACTCTGCCGTATTTCCCTACGAAAGATGGAATTTAGATTTTTCCAAGAAACTGTATGCCGCAGCCTATTATAATTATGAGAATTTTCAAGCTAGCTACTACCAGCGAGAACTGAGCGATCCTATGATGAGTTTTGCCGACTATCTTAAAAATCCGTTATTCGTAATAGATTGTAGTCACCAACCAGAAGCCGCCAGGACGTCCACAGTGGACGTGAAATTGGAGTTCGAAACACGCAAAAGTAAATTTCCTAAAGACATTAAAGTGTACGCGTTAGTTATTCACGATGCATTTTTTAGTTACAATATACTTAATGGTTCTGTTACTAACAAATCAATACATTAGTTTGAAGTTGTGTAATTCTCCAAATTATGTACTTTACATATTTAAAATAAACTTATAAACGACATATTGGAGTTTTATTCTTACTACATACGACATATTTGAGGCTTATTTTAATACTTCAAATGTGGGGCTTTGGTAAATAAGGTCGAGAGATGAAGAATAGGCAGAAATTTAGGAGAGGGGTGGGGAAAAGAATGTATATAAGACGTGATTTAGAAAATTAAATTCACTCGAAGCCAAGATGTCATCAAGTTCAGATGATGGATATTCCAGTGACGACGAGCAGACCGCGGCACCAAATGTGCAACATAGGCTTGTACTGAGACCGCGAAGGCTTAGACCTAGGTATTGCATCATGCAATCCTACGTCTCATGGGGGTCTAGAGATTTGTGTATGCACTGCTACACGAGAGGATTTGGAGCTGTGATGATGGATGTTCATTTCGTCACAACTCATTTTACAGTGGGTTCGCGAGGTGATCAAAGGCGGAACCACTCGAGGTGTGCTTTGTGTAGGGAGAGACTGTTTACAGTCGTTCATCAGCAGTCTTGCCTTATTTGCAATAGAATGTAAATTCTATTACAAATAAAGCTCCTCATACGACAACCCTGCCTGCCCCCTGACAAAATCAGTCCTTTTCAGGACTACAGAATATTTGATCGTAGTTTGTAGTTAAACACTATGTTTCCTAAGGAAGATATTTCTCGAAGGAAAAATTGTGTTACTTTGAGTGAGAGATGCATTATGTGTTTAAATCATACATAGATAGCGAGAGAAAGAGCATTTGCAAGATTTAGCTTGTAGTTTTTATGTATGATAAGAACGCATATGCCTCTAATTATTCAAAGTGACATGACTTTCTATCAAGAAACATATTTTAAAAAATAAAGTCACTCTGGGTTGATACGCTCAAAAAGATACATCAGAATTTTGTCGTTTCACATAGAACGTTGGCTAATATTAAACCTGCTCTTAAGTATGACAAAAACAGATGAATCCTTTCAGTGTAACAAAATATTTCGAACAAGAAATCTCTTCTATAGGAAATATTTTGTTACTCTGAAAGGATATGTTAGAACTGTTTAGCCCCACTCTCACCCCCACTCTCACCCCCCACCATCCTAAATGCTTTTAAAAGCGGGAGCAGCCATCACAATTTTCATTTCTCAACCAGCCATGAAGTGGGACAGGCTGATGTTAAGGACGACAAGGGAGTCCAAAATTAGCGACTATTGGGAGGCTTGGCGTTTAAAAAACGCGAATAAGCCAACGGCTATCGTACAGCCGATCCCAAGACCGCAACCACCACCGGAGCCGGCTCCAACAGAGCCCGTGGAAGTGGTGGAAGGACCACAGATGCTGCTGGGTCCTGAAGAAAGGGCGGCTCTCTTAGAAGAGCTAACGGCTCGTCGCCGGAGCCGTCGCAGCACTCGGCTGGAGGTGCGAAGACGGCGAGCTGCACCGCGATCGGTGCAGATCGCGAGAGGGGAACAACCACTCTAGGTTTCCCTCTCCAACCCACCGCGAAAACGGCCCTTTTCAGGGCCACAAAAGATTTGATCGTAGTTTAGATATTCTTAGTCACTTTGTGTTTGACACTGAATCGGTGAAAAAATGCAAAGATGACCAAGGATGACATTTTCAGGACGTTTAAAAATAGACGTTGACATTTTTGCATAACTCTTTTCGATAATTTACCTAGAAGTGTCTAAAACTAATTTTAAGTTGAAGGTCCACGATCTGTTATATTTCTAACTTAAAAATTGTATCCATATAGTTATTTCCGAGGGGCAATTTTTGGTTCTATAAACTTTTTATGAAGTTAGAAAAATCGATATTAAAATCCCGCGGTTTGCTCGGAGAAATACAGACGGCCCGTAAAGCACGTGCGGTGTCGCGCGGAACTGAAACTTTGTGGTCAATGTAATGACATGGGCATAATAGTTTTACCATTTAGTAGGCAATGACTATAAAAAAAAAGTTGTTGATAATGGTAAAACCAATGTCAAAAAGTTTTTGGACACTTCTAGTGAAATTAGGGAAAAAAGTAATTAGAAAATGTTGTTTGGAATGTCCATTTTAATCGAAATCCGCTTTTAAAAAGTGAAATAATTTTTAAGATCCGCGCTTTGCTCGGAAAACAAAGATTGCACGGGAGTTTTTAGACACTTCCAGAGAAATAATCAAAGCAAGTTATAAGAAAAAAATGTGCGTAACGACCATTTTTATCGAAATCCACTTTAAAAAATTGAAAAAGTGAAAATTGAAAAAAGAGTTATGGAAAATTATAGGTTTTTAACGAAATTGCACATTTTAGGCCATTTTAGACTGCTATAGCTCCATTATTATTAGTCGCACAGAAAAACCGCGGGGATCAAATCTTAAGGAAATTTTACGTAGAATCCGAAAATTTAAAAAAAAATTTAAAAAAGTGGAGGGGGAAGGAAAACATTTTCAAAAAAATTTAAAAACGCGAGATAACAGTCAAATAAACATCGCCCAGCGCTCCAAATGTGGGGGGTGTTACTATGCGGGTTTTTTTTTTTTACTCCGATGATGGGCCTTATATTATTTCGTTCATATGAAATTCTATATGAGGTTTCTTTTTCAAGGGAAGGGGGAATCTGAGGTCTTTAAAAGCAGCTCGAGTCGACTGCTTACTTCATTACATTCGCTCATCTCAACATGGCATCATCAGATGATGATGGATACTTAAGCGATGATACTCCTAGGAATTTGGATAATTGGGCTATAAGACGGAGGAAAGTTTTCCCCGTCCGATCCCGCCGGGTGTGCAAGACCTTAAACCTGGTGAAGGTGGGTGATGACGGCTGGTGTATTGGCTGCTATGCCGACTTGGAAAACAAGTCGGCTGGTGACCAATTCTTCAGTGGTCATGTAACCCAAGATTTCGGTAGTCGCGCGCACATACCGAACTGTAAAGGTTGTGGAGTAGCTCTTGGTACTCTACAACATAAGAGTGCGTGCCTTATTTGTAATCGAGCCTGATTACAAATAAGATATCCCGTGAAAAACGGTCCTTTTCAGGACCACAGAATGTTTCATCGTAGTTTTAGTTACCTAATGCCATAGTATATGTGGCGTTAGATAGAAAATTATATAAGTCCAGTCGGATCGAGTATAATTTTCTTTGCAAAATCCGTCCTTTTCAGGATGACAGAATATTTTGATCTTACTTGTATTTATCTAATGTCACGACATCTGTGACATTAGATAGAAATTATGTAAGTCCAGACGGATCGAGTATAAGTTTCTTTGTCGGTCACATTTCCACAACACAATTACACCATTTTTGCGAACTAAAAGCAGTTTTCGACAGTGAAGTCCGCCAGTATCATTTTTGGATGGAGGGCATTTGTATAATAAACTCTAGTTTGTTGGCGGTGAAAAGGTGGGGATGGAGTGGTGGAGGGGGTAGATTATCTCTATTTAAACGGTTGCGAGCGGATCACAGAATCACTTCATTTTTAAATCTTAAAGTACCAAGATATAACTATGAATTTCGAAAGGCCGTTAAGTCGCGGTTCATCGGTTTTTAGCGATGATACCGTCGACATGAATGATGTCGATATGGATGATCGGCTCTTGGACATCGAACGACTTCTAGACATCGAGGCAGAAGATATGTTTATTGCCTGGGAAGATGAGCGGGCAGTCGAAGAAGCAGATCTGGGTCAGGAATTGCCAAACATCGATTGGCAAAATGGGGAGTTGTCGGCTGATGAGATGGAGCCGGACTCCAGTACCGATTGGGTGCCACCACCGCCGCCGGAAGATCATGACGGTCCGGCCGATTCATCCACTTGGTGGATCATGGACCATCAGGATGAAGATGGTCCAGCGGATTCCACCAACTGATCCCGGAACCATGCCCTCCCCGATCTACCCCGACAAAATCAGTCCTTTTCAGGACTACAAAATATTTGATCGTAGTTTGTAGTTGATTCATGTCACATCTCATGTAACATGATATTTCTCAAGAATTAATTTCTTTTGGGAAATATTGTGTTACTCTGTAAAGACATGTACGTTCTTACCGTACGTTAGAACTAGCTAAATTTCTAGTATGCTGAGAGTTTGGTCTATTATCTTACTTGTAGTAAAATTCACATTTTATTACAAATAAGATGCATGTTCTCAGCCATTGTAACGGATAGCCTCTCTTCACAGACATAACACTTTATCGCATACTTAAGTTGTGTGCATCTAACGATTACACACCTAAAGTTACGGCCCTACATTTTCCGTCTATTCGTTTTTCTATTTTGCATTTTCACACTATTTTTTGTGTGTAACTTCCGTATACTTATTTTAGAAATAAAAAATATTGTTTCATTTAACTTCTTTTTTTATTATCATATATACAAAAACATTTTCTTTTACTTATATATACATTACTATTACAAAAATAACTTAACTCTATATTTACAATAAAATTCTAAAGCTACTTCTTATACGCTAAATTATTCATTACTTCCAGTCTTTTAACGCACTTCTCCCTTGTCCTTTTAGTTTGCTCCACTTTCACCCGCCGTTCATTAATCTGTCTTTCAAAGTCCGCCTCATCACTATCACACTTTTTTACTTCGCGCAGTAGTTGTTCCCTATACCTATATGCCGCGGAGAAGACGCACTTTTGGCTCGACGAAAACTCGTTCAACCAGTCCGGCTCTTCAGCAGTTGTTGCTGACTGCTGCGATTCCTCGTACGATCGCTTGCATCGCATCTTGGCCGGTTTGCGGCACTTCCCACGTCCTATTGTTGGCGATAGTGGTGCCTCCGTTGCAATTGTCCCTTTGTCGACAACCTGTGAATTGTCAGGTGTGGCCGAGTCTGGACCGTTATTCACCACAACGATTGGAGACAGAGGCTTCGGTGGTGGCGGAGACTTCAGAAAATCAGGTAGTTCCACTGGCACTGTGGGGCGCCTAAACTGAAATTTCCTCTTCTTCTTCTCGCCCTCGGCAGCCGCATAGAATTCACCTTTATTAATGGTGGCCGTCTTGGGTTTGGTCAGAAGATTTTGTAGTTTCGATGTTGGCCCCCGCCTCGCCTTTTTGATCACCACATCACTTATAATATTAATTCGGCCTCCATCCTCCTCAGTCCACTTGTTGACGTAGTCAACCGCCGAATTAACTGTCTCCTTTTTCGCGTCTACTTCTTCTTCCACAAACGCAGTGTTCAGCACGTCGTCATTGTGCCATTCTTCGAAGACACCTGGGGTCAGCAGGTCAATCACTTCCTGCCCCATCAACTCTGCTTGGATACTTCCATCCAAGTTAAACGCATTTAACAACGACTCACTACCGGAATTCATTTTTCTAACTAACTCAGTGCACTAAACTGACAAATGTATTTACTTGGCGAACTGTTCTAGCGAACTATGAAATGCTCTGCCTAGCAAACCAAATTTATACTTATCACCCCACCATAAACTCCCCCACTCTATCTGACGGTTGATGCTTTGGAGGCCAAACAAGTTCATTCAACTTACAAGGTTGCGTTCGACGGCTAGACAGCGATTCAAGGACATATTTTCAAGGTAATCGTGTGTCCTTACTTCTGTTATTGTTTGTGCTCTCAAGGTTATATGATCCAGACAACCCATATTTATAGACACTCTCTTTCCTTCGATGACTATTATCAGAAACTATAATGTTGCCTGCAGATCAAGATAACAATCGTCCAGCTGAGACTTTTTCAGGAGCACAAATAATAATTTCTGCCGTTTGCTATAATTGTAAAAGAGAAGTATATATTTGGACTGACCACATGCAATCTTACAGTTACATTGAATTGATGAGAGTAAGGATTGTTAAGTGTCATTACTGTGGAACGCTGATGTGTCGACGAGGACCGATTAGCAGATCTCATATGCTGAGAAGACAATGGATGCTACGAGAAATTTACAAGCAAGACATTAATTAATTTTTATTTTTGTAACTTTATTACTATATTGTAAAATAAAACAACATATTATTGAAACAATTATCTATGTATTTTACTATCCTGCGTTACAAAATTTCAACTATTGCTATTACTATAGTGGTTAATAAAACTACGTGACATTGGAGTTAATATTTTTTTATTTTTCTAAAACATAGACTTTCCAACATTTTTCTAATTATAACTAATATTTTCGGGTAAAAAACTTTGCATAGCTTGTATTAACATATTTAGGTTATCTTCAGGGTTTGTTTCGTAAAACTTTATGTCTGGGTGCCCCCAAGGTAGAGTTTTTGTTGTTGATGGTATAATATAACGTTTATCGTCGTGGTGAGATAAAGCAACTTTATTAATTATTTCGGTATAAACGTCGTGTTTATATCTTCGAAAGGTTTTCATTTTTCGAAATATCTGACCACCACGTTCTACGATATTCCGATAATCTTCCAGGTGAAGCTGTTTTTCAATTACACGTTTTTTTATACCTTTCGCTTTTTTAATTTCGCTACTGACTGAGTTTATGTAATAAGCTTTGGCTCCGGTACCAAAAAAACTTATTATTGGATCACCTGGAAATTCATCCTTCATTCTACCTACTACTGACTGACTTTTTTTTATGTTAAAAATATTTCCTTCGGTATAATTGGATGTATCGAATTTATCCGGATTTTCTGCAATTATGCGATAAAAATTGTCGGTGTAAACTTTTAATATTAACGAATCTGTGTCTGTATACAGTAAAGAAGCATTTTTGCCAAATTTTGTTTTAATGAATGAGTAGAAAAAATCATAAATTACTGTTTTCGACATGTCCAGTATGGAAAATCCGATATAAATTGGTTTATTATAAGTTACCTTTAATTGGTCCATATGAATGGCAACGAATTCTTTATTAAAAACCGTTGAACTTTTAAAATAAGGACGAGAAATTAATGCTCGTGCCCCAATTTTATTCCTGTCATTTTCCCATCGGGTAACTAGTTTTATATAATTACGATTCTCCACATTTTCCATGGTCTTGCCAAAAACAGCATTAATGATTAATTTAAAAGTGTCTTTACCAAACTTTGTTGTTGCCCTATTGCGCAAATCTGTATTTAAGTCGATATATGTCTTTAACCATGGGGATTGATTAAATTTTAAAATTCTGTGTGTTTGCATTACCATTAGGCCGTTATTGATTGCTTGTTTTAATGTTCGGTAATGAATGATGTATTTCTTTTTATCGTTTAAATTCGGAATTAACTTTGAAAATTTTGCCGATTCCGTGGGTGGTACAATATTTTCAACTAAAAAGGGTAAGTCGGAATGGTCATCATATAGCGTATCCGGATAATGAACGTCAACTTCCAAAACGTATCCTTCTGGACCATTATCGTCCACATCCATAATATTTAAATTTAAAATTTCATGCTCTGATAACCATCTAAAGCCGCCAAATGGTAATGCCTGCGACATACTATGACCGTATAGATTTGTTGCATCAAGATAAACAATGAAAGATGATGGTTCGTTAGGGTCGTAGTTTGGTACATATATGTTGTTGGCAGCGTGCATCCTTTCTGAACACTGACTTATACCGCCTCGAATACCTTTTTTGAAAAAATGAACCGTGTCGATATCAGTCAATAGCTCTAACTCTACCTTAGAAATACGCAACATACAATCAAACGAATAACTTGGAAGGGTATAGTACTGTGCTGGATCCAGTTTATACGTTTCTAAACAAGTATCGCGAAACTGTTCAAAAATATCGGTTAGTAATAAAACATCAGATTTCAAATATAAATCCGAATAGTCCCCCAAATTCTTACAATTAAATGTGTCCCACACCTTTTTAGCTCTATCATAATCTTCATCGCTAATGTGCTCCTCTGACAAACTATCATAAAACTGATTTTTTGTGGGTAAAATTGGATGGTTCATTTTCTCCATTGAATCGACAAAACTATAGGGAAAAACACCTTTTTTGCGCATTAAATTAAACTGCTCATTATCAGAAAAATATTTTCCTGTTTCCCTGAAACTACCCACAGCTAATCCATTACCCAAATTTTCCAGCGAAGTTGATAGAAATTTAAAACTATCGATGAACCGC
This sequence comes from Philopedon plagiatum, assembly GCA_963971165.1. Taxonomy (NCBI): domain Eukaryota; kingdom Metazoa; phylum Arthropoda; class Insecta; order Coleoptera; family Curculionidae; genus Philopedon; species Philopedon plagiatum. Next base: position 73,153,323 of record OZ020193.1, read on the forward strand.
AATTTCAAATATTTTTTCTTTATTGTCCCACTTTTATTATCGACATAATCGTGAACGTAAATACTTTTCGTAAACGAAATATACTTTTCCTTGCTTTGAGCTAAAACATCGATCTTGTCTCCGTGACGACACAACTCTTTAATAAACATGTGGCAATCGTACCCGCTCAAGTTATGAAATATAATTGGAATAAAATTGGGTAACTTATAATTTAAATTGCAAATCGAATGAGCAGCACCAGGTCTTTTTTTCCCAGTTATGTGACAGTGGTCCTTTACTTTACAATTATTATTTTCAAAAGGTCGTTCACATATACCACATTTTGTGGCATTATTGAACTCCGCTATTTGGTCCACCGTTAAAGTTTCCATTGCTTTTATATCTCTTAAGTATGTATTGTAAAGAGATCTTAAATCACTTTCAAGTCGAGAAACGAAAACCTGGGCTGCGTCGTTTCCCCGGTAGAGCTCAAATTTTGAAATCGAATCGTCAAAGGAGCACTTAATTAAATACGCAAAAGAATATGGTTCATGTTTGATGCTTTTGACTAAGTAAGAATTTGTGGGATTTGGTTCCACAGTATCCAGCGGTTTAAGCACCGATTCAAAATCCGCGTAAACGACAAACGGTACACGCATTTGCTTTTCTATGTTTTCAAATTTTAATATATTTTCACTTACACTCCTTCCAAATTTATCTATTTTTAAATTTAGTGATGGTGTTAATGAATATTTGTGGTTACAGTCATTTTTTTGGTGTGATATCAAAGATGATGGTGAACTAAAATATATCAAACAACCATCACAAAAATACATTTTATCTCTACGCGATGTAATTTGACTGGAACATAATTTCGATAAGTCTTTTATCCAACAATAATGACTTTTAGAACAACGCGTATCACAAATATGCTCATCATCATCTTTAATACTACAATCCTTTGTTATTAACAACAAGTTTACATGTCTGTTAAGTTTTCTACCCGAATACCTTAATGGACCGACAACTTCATACTTTAACATATTATTTTCGAAAATTTTTTGCAAACCATAAACGTTAACTGAAATATTATTCATTTCTTCAAATTTTGATATATCACGCAACTTTACTGGAAAGTCTATACCTGTAAAATTCAGCAGTCTTGAATAGTGTGGATAAGATTGAATCTGTGATGCCCTTCTAGTGGCGGGGCACAAAGCAGACACGATTGACCACGCAAAACAACACTCATCTTGATTAATCACATTGATGATGGCTTTTTTCAATTCGATGAATCGGGGTAACTTTATATATGAAGATCCACCAAAAGGTTTATACTCGTTGACATTTACTTCCAGGTATAGAATTTTTTCCAGAGCCCAACCTACGAAAACAAGAAAGAGTGACATAAGTATTTATTTTATTTTTAGTCGTTAATTTATAACATACCTGAATCTTTTTCCTGAAACTCAGTCGATTGAGTCTTCATGGCTTCCACTAATGATTGATATATTTCTTCCAAATCGCTTCCTGAAGTAACAATTTCATTGCGTGTATTAAATGACTTGTCACTGTACATATTATCTTGTGTTGGTAAAAGATACCGACCAACAACCACCATATTAACTTTCAAAGCACAACGCACTCTTACTAGGTCACTTACTACCTCTAACACTTTTGCTTTAATTTCGTCAAAAAATAATGAATAGTCAGTATATTCATTATCACTTGATATACGGTATGTGGCAATCCTATTTCTAAAAGCACTGGACACGAGTTCAACACCAGCTGATATTGGTGAACATGCATTACTTTTATGGTGTATTGTTCTTTGATGAGCTGCCATTCGATTTGCTGGTATGGTTATATTGCAGCAAGTGCAAGTACGCACCTCGGATGTTGATGCCCCATCGTCAACTTTTCGCTGTTTTCCACCATGTATATTTGCAAATCGTGCTACGCACGATTCTCTTTTATGTCGTAACATATTATAACTCTGGGTAAACGATTTACCACAATTTTCACACACGTACGCCATGACTTTCAAATTAACTTGCTTGAACCGTTTTACTCAACACAATGTTCTATACTAAAATTTAATTCCCCCTACCCTCATATATACCGAACCACATTAGACCCAACCCACTCGATCTTCATACCAAAACATGTTACACCCCAATAATAACTCAAGGTAAACTAACATCACAAATGTAACCTTGAAATAAGCGTCGTACACCTGGTCATCATCAAACAAAGAAACATCTGCTCGCATTCATTGAAAATATGCATCGCAAATGTAACCTTGAAATAAGCGTCGTCCACCTGGTCATCACCAAACAAAGAAGCAGCTGCTCGCATTCATTGAAAATATGCATCGCAAATGTAACCTTGAAATAAGCGTCGTCCACCTGGTCATCACCAAACAAAGAAACAGCTGCTCGCATTCATTGAAAATATACACCGCAAATGTAACCTTGAAATAAGCGTCGTCCACCTGGCCATCACCAAACAAAGAAACATCTGCTCACGTTCAAGGCCAAGTTATTGACCTTGACCTTGGAACAGCACCTGCGCATATCAAGGCCAAATAACAATAGCACACCTGAGCGTTCAAGGTCGACCCTACTGCGCATGCGGAAACTCACTAAGCATCTACTTATACTACTAATATCCACCGCAAGTCCTATTTGTCTCTTGCTTTTCTTCAGAATTTTTTTTAACTTCGTTCTTGTAGTTTTTCCATTTTTCCCGTAGCTGCTTACTTGTGCGTTCCACATAGCCCTCAGCTACCCATTCGGCAGCTATCTACTCCCACATATTATCTTTTTCTTTGGCCGTAACAGCATCAGCTCTCTTGTTCTCTAAAATTTCTTTGTATTTTTCGACAAACTCCACGAGTGCCTCAACTTCCCCTTCCACGAAATTAACACACCTTCTGTTTTGGATATTCACTGCATAATTTTTACTAATAATACTAATAATCCTCGTATATCATGGTAATAATCTATAACTGTTTAGAAAATAAACACGACAATCGGAATCAAACGAAAAAGTATGGTTAATGGTTAATTCTTCTTCCTTTCTTAAAATCGATGACGCCTTTTTCCTCTTTTTCGATATATGGGCTTAGCATTTAACTCTAGTGTTTCAAAGGCAATAATACAAACACGCGTTCTATTTTAAATTTTCGCGCCAAATCAGGGCCACCTACTTTATCAAGTACTGGAAGTGACAAAGAGACATGATCATGTTTCATGATGAAGGGAAGGGAGATCGAAACAGAAGGATTTCTTAATGTCATCAAAGAGCCGTGCCCGTGCGCCATATTTATTTAAGTTTTTCAACAGCACACAAGCCACACAATGAATGTTTTAATTTTTTTTTCGTTTAAAGTTTTAAATAATGTAATTTCTTTTCACTACCTAGAAAATGGTCTTCGTCGATCCGTTGTTAACCAATATTTTGATCAGTTTTATCTAGTTTCTTTGAGTGAGTAGCGTAATAGGGTTGAAAACTAAATTTAATTTAAAACACTAATAATATTTACGTATTATGGTAACGTTTGCCGGAGCAAAACTAATTTAGCGGATATGGTTATACTTTTGAAGTAAGTAGTATGTATGTAGTTGTGCCCAATTAGTATTTTCGTTTTGATTTTTAACTTTTCCTTGGCAGAAAGTTTAAGCTAGTAGGAATAACTTATATCATTAATAATGTAATATAGGGTGTCTTAAATATTACTTAAAACTAAGGCTACTGACAAAAAGGACTGATTTCACAGTGCCTTTTTACTATTTTTTTTTGTTTTTTCTTAGGAAAGGTTCAAATTTTTTTGAACTTGTCTTAAATTACGCTTAAAAACAGAAATGTCTGGCAACGTTTCAAAAAATTCAATTGTTTAAAGTTTTTCGCGCGCAAATTTCCGTCAAGCGCCTTGTGTACTTTCAGCCAGGTGCGTCGAATATTGACGGATTTTAGGGTATTTTTGAAAATTTTAAAAATGTTCGATTTAAGAAAAAAAAGTATTGGATATGTCTGTAGACTACCCCAGGAGTCACCCATTCCAATATATTAAATGATTTCCATAACACCCTGTATATATATATATATATATTAGGGTGGGCTGAAAACCCGTTTTTTTCAAAAATTTCGTAATTGTGTTTTGGAATAGTGCACAAAAGTTGCCTTTGGTATTCCAACAAAAATGTTTATGAAAAGTTTTCTGATTGTAATGCGTCTTCTGCCCCCTACCAGAAGTCAAAATTTTCAAAATATTTCGAAAATCAACATTTTGAATTTTGATTTGGGATAGCACACAAAAGTTTCGTTTCCTTATTCCGACCAAAATATTTAATTACAGTTTTTTTATTGCATTACGTCTTCTGCCCCCTACAGCCCTTGATATTGGGGTAATCTTGTGTTGTACTTTCTAGTTTAATAAAATGTACTGTTTTTTTCTGATATAAGAAGCATTTTGGGCAATGGTCAACTTTTCATGGCAAATTATGAAACTTTAAATATATAATATTAAGTTACTAACCTAAATATGGTCCTGTCTCTATGTCACCTGATCACCGGCTGGGAGACCTGTTGCCGGGCGCGGGTGAATCTTCTACTCAGTTGTTGTTATTAGACAAATGTGATAGCGCCGTTTATTTGTATCAAGTCCGTGATTTTACAGTGTTTCAGTGAAAAGTACTAAAACATAATCAGGTCATGAGTTTCTCAAAGACCTGTTACACAAGACGAGACACCGAGTGTCCTTTAGTTTTGATGGGGGGGGGGGGGCAGGCTATAATGGGGGCAGCAAAAAGTGATCGTATTGATAAAAAAAATTATAAATTGAAAGCAGAAAAATAAGATTACAGAAATATGCGCCGCAGACGAAAATTTTGGAAGAATTGTTGCAAAAATGCTAAAAATATATAAAATAATGCAAACAAGGGGCGCCATCAAAGAGGGGGGGTGGGCAAAATGAAAAGTGGAGAGCTTCCAACTATACACTAGTGGTTAAAACTTAAAATGGGCACCCCGTATATAAATTTGTTTAAGGGCACAACTATAGTGATGGTAGTGACCAGTGGCATATGGTGAAATTTCAAAGCTGTATATCTCTCTTCCTACATTCAGGACCGGTCCCAATTTTTATTGGTTTTAATAGTGAGCCCACTGGGAATGTTTTTGTAAAGAAAAGAAAAACGTTTTGAATTTGCGAAAAAAAAGTTGAATTTTTGCTTGAGTTTACCAGAACCTTCCCAGTGGGCACACTATTAAAACCTCTAGGAATTAGGAACAGAGATATACAACTTTGAAATTTCACCATACGCCACTGGTCGTGACCTAGGTTTTACTAGCCATTATATCTAGTTCACAATACACTTACAACGGTATGCTACGTTATGACGTCACTTCGAGGGAAAATTTTAAATTGACTAGGGCTTACCTGGGCAAATGAAATATGACAATAATATTTTAATAAACGTCAACTCAACATACTACCCGACAATAAAATGACCTGTAATATTTTAATAAACGTCAACCCAATACACTACCCGACCAGAAACTGACCTGTACTTATGTAGGTACAAGGGGTGCAAGCGTCTAGTCAATTTAGGATTTTCCCTCGAAGTGACGTCATATGTAGCATACTGTTGCCAGTGTATGGTGATCTAGTTTAATAAGAAGCATGAAATGATAGGTGTAGGTGTTTCTAAAATTAAATGTAAAATTGTAACTATTTTATACTAGATGTGTACTTTTATGAAGACCACTCTTATAATAAACGCACTATAAAAATGACTTATAATGGCACTAATGAGTAGGAAAAAAATAACTGAAAGTCAATATCCACCGCAAGTCCTATATGTCTCTTGCTTTTCTTCAGAATTTTTTTTTAACTTCCTTCTTGTAGTTTTTCCATTTTTCCCGTAGCTGCTTACTTGTGCGTTCCACATAGCCCTCAGCTACCCATTCGGCAGCTATCTACTCCCACATATTATCTTTTTCTTTGGCCGTAACAGCATCAGCTCTCTTGTTCTCTAAAATTTCTTTGTATTTTTCGACAAACTCCACGAGTGCCTCAACTTCCCCTTCCACGAAATTAACACACCTTCTGTTTTGGATATTCACTGCATAATTTTTACTAATAATACTAATAATCCTCGTATTTCATGGTAATAATCTATAACTGTTTAGAAAATAAACACGACAATCGGAATCAAACAAAAAAGTATGGTTAATGGTTAATTCTTCTTCCTTTCTTAAAATCGATGACGCCTTTTTCCTCTTTTTCGATATATGGGCTTAGCATTTAACTCTAGTGTTTCAAAGGCAATAATACAAACACGCGCTCTATTTTAAATTTTCGCGCCAAATCAGGGCCACCTACTTTATCAAGTACTGGAAGTGACAAAGAGACATGATCATGTTTCATGATGAAGGGAAGGGAGATCGCAACAGAAGGATTTCTTAATGTCATCAAAGAGCCGTGCCCGTGCGCCATATTTATTTAAGTTTTTCAACAGCACACAAGCCACACAATGAATGTTTTAATTTTTTCTTCGTTTAAAGTTTTAAATAATGTAATTTCTTTTCACTACCTAGAAAATGGTCGATCCGTTGTTAACCAATATTTTGATCAGTTTTATCTAGTTTCTTTGAGTGAGTAGCGTAATAGGGTTGAAAACTAAATTTAATTTAAAACACTAATAATATTTACGTATTATGGTAACGTTTGCCGGAGCAAAACTAATTTAGCGGATCTGGTTATACTTTTGAAGTAAGTACTATGTAGTTGTGCCCAATTAGTATTTTCGTTTTGATTTTTAACTTTTCCTTGGCAGAAAGTTTAAGCTAGTGGGAATAACTTATATCATTAATAATGTAATATAGGGTGTCTTAAATATTACTTAAAACTAAGGCTACTGACAAAAAGGACTGATTTCACAGTGCCTTTTTACTATTTTTTTTTGTTTTTTCTTAGGAAAGGTTCAAATTTTTTTTAACTTGTCTTAAATTACGCTTAAAAACAGAAATGTCTGGCAACGTTTCAAAAAATTCAATTGTTTAAAGTTTTTCGCGCGCAAATTTCCGTCAAGCGCCTTGTGTACGTTCAGCCAGGTGCGTCGAATATTGACGGATTTTAGGGTATTTTTGAAAATTTTAAAAATGTTCGATTTAAGAAAAAAAAAGTATTGGATATGTCTGTAGACTACCCCAGGAGTCACCCATTCCAATATATTAAATGATTTCCATAACACCCTGTATATATATATTAGGGTGGGCTGAAAACCCGTTTTTTTCAAAAATTTCGTAATTGTGTTTTGGAATAGTGCACAAAAGTTGCCTTTTGTTATTCCAACAAAAATGTTTATGAAAAGTTTTCTGATTGTAATGCGTCTTCTGCCCCCTACCAGAAGTCAAAATTTTCAAAGAATTTCGAAAATCAACATTTTGAATTTTGATTTGGGATAGCACACAAAAGTTTCGTTTCCTTATTCCGACCAAAATATTTATTTACAGTTTTTTTATTGCATTACGTCTTCTGCCCCCTACAGCCCTTGATATTGGGGTAATCTTGTGTTGTACTTTCTAGTTTAATAAAATGTACTGTTTTTTTCTGATATAAGAGAGCATTTTGGGCAATGGTCAACTTTTCATGGCAAATTATGAAACTTTAAATATATAATATTAAGTTACTAACCTAAATATGGTCCTGTCTCTATGTCACCTGATCACCGGCTGGGAGACCTGTTGCCGGGCGCGGGTGAATCTTCTACTCAGTTGTTGTTATTAGACAAATGTGATAGCGCCGTTTATTTGTATCAAGTCCGTGATTTTACAGTGTTTCAGTGAAAAGTACTAAAACATAATCAGGTCATGAGTTTCTCAAAGACCTGTTACACAAGACGAGACACCGAGTGTCCTTTAGTTGGATCACCGACAGATTTGAAGGATAATGTTCTTTCTACACAAGAAGATGTCTTGAAGTCCTTTTTATGGATAAGGTATAGCCTAAAACCTCCGGACTCTGGAAAAGAGCCAACAGTTTCAGAAATTTCTAGTATACTGGCTGACCAGATCCTAAGTTTATGGGAGACAGCGTCAATCCCTACAGTGGCACGTAAACGTGTTTTGCAACTCGTTAAAATGCAACATAATAGAATACCTAAAGCTTCTGTGGTACCCAAAAGTTAAAAGAAATGATAACTATGTTTCAAAAGTTGAAAGGTATAAAGTAGAGAATAAGAAACTCTTAGACCTAAGTGCCTGCAAGTGCGAAAACCTTGAGGAGTGTTCTTGTAGCAAAGAAAAAAAGGTATGATTTATTTTATTTTACTCGACAAGTTTGCTTATACAGGTACCAATGACTTCCATGACAGGCAGGTACCCTCAAAAGAACGCGCCTTTCTCCTAGATCAGAGAGGTTCCAGAAAAATAGTCATAGGAGGTGTTGATGCAAAGGAAACAAAGAAAATAATAAATAAGGCAAAAAGAATTGAAAAAATGCAAGAAAGGGAAAAATCATACAAGAATTTTTGTCGTGAGAAACTAGCAAAGGCTTCTTCCAAGATATCAACTAATATGTCAGTTTCCTCTTGCTCTAACTTCGATACGGCTTGTCAAATACCTTCTACTTCTAAAAACTCTATAAATAAAATACAAACTTCCAAAAATACAGTTAAACTACCTACGTTCCCTAAAGTGTGTGACAGATATGGATTATCCGACAGATCAGCAGCAGCAATAGCTACAGCTGTTTTACAAGATGTTGGAATAGTTACAAAAGAAAGTTCAGTGCAAGTAATAGACAAAAATAAGTTAAGAAGAGCAAGAGAAAATGAAAGAAATAAAATTATTAATTCGATAAAGTATCAACCTATAAATGCAATTTACTTTGATGGTCGAAAAGACAAAACATTGACTATTGAAGAAAAAGATGGCAGATCTCATAGAAGAACGTCAGTTGAAGAACATATTTCTTTGGTGCAAGAGCCAGGTTCAGTGTTTTTAGGTCATGCAAAGCCATGTTCAGGATCAGAAAAAGACTTACTTCGAAGTATAGTTGATTTCTTACAAGAAAATGAATATGACTTGTTAGGCTCCTGTTATAACACCGAAACTGAATTTTGATGCAGAAGACTATACTAATTTAATAGACTGGCACAATAATGCAATCACTCCACCCCCGCTACTTCATAATTTAGAACTAGGTGAATTGCAAAACATAATAAGGGAAACCCCGAATAAAATTATTGAGGTTACATCTTACCCCTGTCACAGCCAAGTCGTGGAAAGATGCGTAAAACTGGTAACGGAAGCTTCGTTATCACTTGTTGGTTTAAAAAGCGAGATGGATTTATAAAAGCAAGATTAGAGTCTCGTAAATTAATGCCACAATTTGAGAGCAAAAAGGACTTTTTACAATAAATTTTTCCGTTATACATCTTATTACATGACCGAGTTTGTTTTTGCTTTTCTTAATTAATAAATTTTTATGCTATGTGAAGCGTAGAAAATGTTAGATATTAAAAAAATTTGTTAGTTAACCTGATTTGATCGAAAAGCTCGTATTTTTGTTTTTTCTTAAAGTTTTTAGTTTCGGTAGGGGGCAGAAGATGTAATGCAATAAAAAAATTGTAAATAGATATTTTGGTCGCAATAAGTAAAGAAAACTTTTCCGCGCTGTTCCAAATCGAAATTCAAAATGTCGATTTACAATTTTTTTTTTAAATTTTGAGTTCTGGTAGGGGGCAGAAGACGTATTACAATCAAAAAACTGTTAATAAACATTTTGTTGGAATAACAATAGGCAACTTTTCTGCACTATTCCAAAATGAAATTCCAAAATTCGAATTCTCGGCCCACCCTAATATATCTATATATATATATATATATATATATATATATATATATATATATATATATATATATATATATATATATATATATATATATATATATATATATATATATATATATATATATATATATATATATATATATATATATATATATATATATATATATATATATATATATATATATATATATATATATATACATCTTTCATCATTTCTGCGTCCTTTCATAATCCATCATTTTTGCGTCCCCTAGAAATAGAGGCTTTAGGCTTTGTATTTCAAGTGTATATCGATTTTTTTCCTTTTTTTGTATTGCTCCTAATTTTTCTTTTAAATATCTCTTAAAACTAAAATATACCTTTTATTTTATAATGCAGCATTTTCAACTCCTTTCATATTATAATCAAATTTGCGTTCGGCGTATAATTTTGTACATTTGTCGACGCATTTTGCTTCCGAGCCGTATAATATTTGGACACTTCTCTATCATTTTTACTACTGCCCTGTTGCCAGAATTTTGAAAAGTCCGAAAGGTGGGAAAGATTACACAGCGCTTTTGAACCAATGATAGGTATGACTAATCTGTCACCAGAAACAGCTTGAGGGACTGGGCTGTTTATAACTTAAAGGTATAATTAATTGTTTCCTCATAATATGATGAAGACATGTAAATTTTTACGCCAAGAGCAGGATGAGATAACCAAGGTGCTATGAGTCTATTACAAAACCATCGATCTTTTATTAACATGCTTTTATTAGCTTGACTTATAACATTGTAATAGGACATTTCATTAAAAGATATATACAGTATGTATTCGAAATGGAAAAATTTTTGTTATTGATTTTACGAAAAAAGTGTATTTTTATAAAAAGTTCTGCATGGTGAAAAAATAGCATTGCCATTCAGAAATTTGATCCAGTAGGTACGTACAGAGTGGCTCAAAAATGAAAAAGTCATAATCCACGTGAAGCTAAAAAGACAAAATCTTTATTTGAAATTACACTGCCACTGCAAATGTACAATTTAATAATATTATGTTTTTTTCATTAAAAAATATACAGCATGTCTTCGAAATGGAAAAAATGTATTATTGATTTTACGAAATTGTGTATTTTTATAAAAAGTTCTGCATCGTGAAAAAATAGCATTGCCATTCAGAAATTTGATCCAGTACGTACAGGGTGGCTCAAAAATTAAAAAGTCATAATCCACGTGAAGCAAAAAAGACAAAATCTTTATTTAAAGATACACTGCCACTGCAAATGTACAATTTAATAATATGTTTTTTCATTAAAAAAATATACAGCATGTCTTCGAAATGGAAAAAAATGTATTATTGATTTTACGACAAAAGTGTATTTTCATAAAAAGTTCTGCATCGTGAAAAAATAGCATTGCCATTCAGAAATTTGATCCAGTACGTACAGGGTGGTTCAAAAATGAAAAAGTCATAATCCACGTGAAGCTAAAAAGGCAAAATCGTTATTTAAAGGTAAACTGCCACTGCAAATGTACATACAAGAGTTATTTTTATGATATGTTTGGAACACACAGGAGGTCCCAAAAGTAAAATTAATTTTTTAAAATCGCCGTTACAAAAAAAGTATATCTTCATAAAAAATTCTACATTGTGAAAAAAGAGCATGGTTTAAATATTTTTGTAGGGCATAGAGGGTGGCTAAAAATTTAAATTAAAATTGGGACTTTCAGCTTTATGAGCCACCCTGTATTGTCCTTCATCAAGTTTTTGAATAACCATGCTTCTTTTACAATGTAGAACTTTTTATAAAGATATAGGTACTTTTTTGTAAAATCGGTAATAAAAAAATTAATTTTATTTTTGAGACCTCGTGTATGTTCCAAAACTAATTCACTAAAAAACTAAAAGAACACGCTTTTATGAGTAGCGCACTAAAAAGTTAAAGATAAATTATAGTTTAAAATAACAAAAACACGTTTTTATGAGTAGCGCACTAAAAAGTTAAAAATAAATTAGGTATAGTTTAAAAAACTAAAAACACTTTACGGTCTTTTTAGATTTTTAAATTATAATTTATTTTTTTAACCTAAAATGCAAGTTGAAAATATAAGTTTAAATAATATTAATATTATAAACATTTTTACTGCTTATTTCTTAATTTGTAAAATTTATTGAAGAATAAAAAGATTGATAACAATAGTAATATGAGTAACAATATTGTAAGTATTTTCCATGCTTATATAATATAATATTATTTTCAGTTTATTTTTATGTAAAATTAGGAATTCTTAGCCGTCGACAAATTTCAATTATTCATAACAGTAACGGTGTCAGACATTTGCCCTCCTTTTGGTAAAAGTGGTAATTAATATATAGGTGATAGATCAAGGCTGACAATTTTTATTTTAATTTACTGACATGGCACTGACATGTACACATTGCTATCACAGAATGGCGCTTTTTTACCAAGAGTTCTCCGCATTCTTTACATATGAGATCGCTATAAAAAGGAGTTTTGAGCCATGGACTCTCCTTACCTCATTCCATGATTTAAGTTTATTTTGAGTTGTTTTGCTGGAACCTGGAAATAAGATTGCGAATTATAATAAAAACCTATTTTTATTATAACTTTCGTTTATTTTATTTGGGTTAAGTCACCAGATTAGCTCAAAATATGACAAGGCGTTCAACAAAAATTATCCACCTAATAAAACTAAAACAGATATGTTTAATGTCGACAGACACAAGCAAGTTTCTTCTTAATGCTTTTTGGCTGGAATCACTATTGATAAGACAAGTGTAATTTGGCAATTAAGGTCTTGCTCATTGCTCAGTGCTCAGGTTTATATAATTAAGGGTTTAAATTGGCAAGTGTTAAGATAAGACAACCAAATTTTATACTGTTAGTTTCTTTTTAATTTTTCTCGCCAATTTATAAAGAAAAGAGCGATTTAAATAACAGTTAAGTACAGTTAAATTTACCAACCGAAATAAACCTTTTTAATACACTACAAAGATAATGTAAAATGTCGACCACAGTAACTGGCGAGCTAGTTTTTTTATTTAACAAATAAATTCCAAAATGTAGTTTTTGTTAAATAACTTTTTAAGTTTTATTTTTTCGAAAAACCGCATCAATCGAAATAGGTGAAAATGTTACACAGGAAACGTATCTAAAACGTCTATAAAACTTAATCATTTTGTTAAACTTAAGCTTCAAAAAGTTTTGCAATTTATATGTCAACTATATGTACAAAATACAGTTTCTGTAACATAAATCGTTTTCGAGTTTGAGCAACAAAAAATAGAAACTAATTTTGAAGGTGCTCTGTATATATTTCACCGGAAATACAGCCTGTTCCAAGCCAGGTTGAAAAGTAGTCCATATGCAAAATTTTTCCTTTTCTTTTTGGTCAAGCAGTTTTAAGCGTTCGCTCCAACAGACAATCCGACAGACAGACGGACAGACAAACCGACGGAAATGGGAGACCATCTCATATAGGGACCTCAACACGTAAAGATCTGAAAAAATCCCGGGAAGTGATTTTTTTCTAGCGAGAGAAGTAAAAAGTTGAAATTACTAAAATTAGAAATGATTTTTAAAAATGCAAAAATATTCCGTGAAAAGATAAATTTAGGATGTGTAGAAATGTCAAATTAAAATTAATAACCTCCAGTTATAATGAAGTGGTAATTTCCATAAGAAAGTGCGATTATTTCTTGATATTATTCCTTTAAAATGGGCTAGTACAAACTATATCCCAAATCGATTACTTGTTATATTTTAGAAACAAATATAAAATGGTATAGTTTTTTTTTGTAATAAAAAAGCCTTAAAATTAAAAGTACTAAAACTTTTAAAGCTCCAACAAGAAAAGAAAATTTTACGCGGCTGTTGTATCTAATAGAAAATAAAATTTCATTGTTCCTAACTTACACCCTGTACAGTACAACTGTTCTATTTCTACTTTACACTCCACTTACAACACCATTGATTTTTGACACTTTAACGGTAATTTTGTATTGCAGCAATTGCAGTATACCTATTCAAATAAGATATGCAGGCATGCATCGGTGTTTTGTTTAATAACTAGCTTTCGCCCGCAACTTCTTCCACGGTATAACAATTTTACTCCATTACAAACTTTAAATACCATTGTAATACCCCCTTAGGGGTTGATTTATTAAAAACTGAAAAAAAATCAGGTGTTTAAACATTAACGCTCAGATACACTAAGAAGGTTTAAGATGTAGTACTGCATGGTTTAAATTAGGATCTTCTAGTTAATCAGGTATGTTTTGACAGGTTTTTTCCTGTCATAGTTAATAAGTCTTCGTTAAAAACTTATGAAATATTCGGTTCCGTGCCGTTCATTTTCTTCACATTCGTTAGACAAAATTAGATTTTCTGACCTCAATTGACATACTTATTAGTTAACATTTTTGGGGAAATTGCCATTCGCTCGTTTTTATCCCCCCCCCCCCCGTTAGTTTTTTTAAATGTTAGACAAAATTAAATATCTTGACCCCAATAACCCCGAAAACAACATTAACATTTTTAGATAATTTCCCAGTTGCTCCTTTTTACCCCCCCGCGTTAATTTTTTAAAAATGAGTTTCAACAAAATTAGATTTTCTGTTCTCAGTAACCCCCAAAATTAGTTAACATTTTTGGAGAAATTCCAAACCCCGCGCCTTTTTATTCCCTCTGCCCCACCGTTAATTTTGATTACATTCGTTAAACAAAATTAGATTTGCTGACCTCAATAACCTTGAAAATGATATATCAGATAACTTTTTTTGAAAAATGATCAGTTGCCTGTTTTTATTCTCCCTCGTTATATATTTTTAAATATGTTAGACCAAAGTACATTTTTTGACCGTAATAACCCCGAAAATGACAAATTAGTTAACATTTTTTTCAGTCGCTCCTTTTTATCTCCCCGCCGTTAATTTTTTAAATATAGGTTTCAACAAAATTAGATTTCTGACCTAAATATCTCCGTAAATGACAGATTAGTTAACATTTTTGGAGAAGTTCCCAGTTGCGCCCTAATATCACCCCACCCCCCACGTTATTCTTAACATTCATTACACAAAATTAGATTTTCTTACCTCAATAACCTCGAAAATAACATATTAGTTAACATTTTTGAAGAAATTCCCACCAGCTCCTTTTTCCCAAAGTCGTCCGTTCCCCAGACGCGTACTTTTTCCAAGGTCGTCCGGAACCTAGATGCGTATTTTCTTAAAGGGCGTCCGCTCCCCAGACGCGTATTTTCCCAAGGTCGTCAGTTTCCCAGGCGCGCATTTCTCTAAGGTCCTCCGGTAACCAAACGCGTAATTCTTTCCATGGCCATCCGCTCCCTAGATGCGTATTTTCCTTTCTAAGGTCGTCCGTTTTAAAGACGCTTATTTCCCTCAAGGTCGTTCCCTCCACCGACGCGTGTTATTCCTTAGGTCTTCCGCTCCCTAGACGCACCGGACGCATATTTTTTCCAAGGGCGCCCCTGGTGTGGCATTCAAGTGGGCAGCCTTACATATTACTTAACATTTTTAGGTAAATTCCCATTCGCTCCTTTATATCTCCCCCTCCCGTGAATTTTTTTAAAAATCAGTTCCAACAAAATTAGATTTTCTGACCTCAATAACTCTGAAAATACTAAGCTAACATTTTTGGAGAAATTCTCAGCCGCCCTTCTATCCCCTCTCCCCTCCCTTCTCCGTAAATTTTATTTAGCATCTGTTACACAAAGTCAGATTTTCTGACCTCAGTAATCCCGAAAATGGCCCATTAGTTAACATTTTTGGACAAATTCCCAGCCGCCCCTTTTTATTCGCACCCCCCCCCCCTACGGTAATTTTTAACACCTGCTAGAAAAAAAAATTCTGACCTCAATAACCCCGAAAATGACATATTAGTCAACATTTTTAAAAAATTCTCAGTCGCTCCGGTTTTATCCCCTCTCACATCCTCCCCTTTATTATTTTTTAAAGCTAAATCGTTTCACGTGGATTATGACATTTTCATTTTTGAGCCACCCGGTGAGTATAAGATCAAATTTTTGAATAGCAATACTATTTTCTCACCATGCAGAACTTTTTATAAAGATACACTTTTTTCGTTAAATCAATAATAAAAAATTTTCCATTTCGAAGATATGTTGTATATTTTTTAATGAAGAAAACATATTATTGAATTGTACATTTACAGTGGCAGTTTCCCTTTAAATAACGATTTTGTCTTCTTAGCTTCACGTGGATTAGGACTTTTTTTATTTTTGAGCCACCCTGTTTATACAAGATCAAATTTTTGAATAGCAATGATATTTCCTCACGATGCAGAAGACATGCTGTATATTTTTTAATGAAAAAAAATATTATTGAATTGTAAATTTGCAGTGGCAGTTTTCCTTTAAATCACGATTTTGTCTTTTTAGCTTCACTTGGATTATGAATATTTCATTGTTGAGCCACCCTGTACGTACTAGATCAAATTTTTGAATGGCAATGCTATTTTTTTACGATGCAGAACTTTTTATAATCAGACACTTTTTTCGTAAAATCAATAATAAAAATTTGTCCTTTTCGTAGACATGCTGTATATTTTTTGAATCAAAAATACATATTATTGAATTGTACATTTGCAGTGGCAGTTTACCTTTAAATAACGATTTTGTCTTCTTAACTTCACATGGATTAGGACTTTTTATTTTTGGGTCACCCTATTTATACGAGATCAAATTTTTGAATAGCAATGCTATTTTCTAACGATGCAGAATTTTTTATAAAGAGACACTTTTTTCGTAAAATCAATAATATTTTTTTTTCCATTTCAAAGACATGCTGTATATTTTTTTAAGGAGAAAAAAACATGTTATTGAATTGTACATATGCAGTGGCAGTTTTCCTTTAAATAATGATTTTGTCTTTTTAGCTTCACGTGGATTATGACTGTCATTTTTGAGCCACCCTGTACATACTAGATCAAATTTTTGAATCGCAATGCTGTTTTTTTACGATGCAGAACTTTTTATAAACAGACACTTCTTTCGTAAAATAGATTTTTTTTTCCATTTTGAAGACATGCTGTACATTTTTAATGAAAAAAATATTATTGAATTGTACATTTGCAGTGGCAGTTTTCCTTTAAATCACGATTTTGTCTTTTTAGCTTCACTTGGATTATGAATATTTCATTTTTGAGCCACCCTGTACGTACCTACTAGATCAAATTTTTGAATGGCAATGCTGTTTTTTACGATGCAGAACTTTTTATAATCAGACACTTTTTTCGTAAAATCAATAATAAAATTTTTTCCATTTTGAAGACGTACTGTATATTTTTTTAATGAAAAAACATATTATTGAATTGTACATTTGCAGTGGCAGTTTACCTTTAAGTAACGATTTTGTCTTCTTAGCTTCATGTGGATCAGGACTTTTTTATTTTTGAGCCACCCTGTATGTACTAGATGAAATTTTTGAATGGCAATGGGTATTTTCTCACGATGCAGAACCTTTTATAAACAGACACTTTTTTCGTAAAATCAATAATAATTTTTTTTCCATTTCGAAGACATGCTGTATATTTTTTTAATCAAAAAAAAAACAGATTATTGAATTGTACACTTGTAGTGGCAGTTTTCCTTTAAATAACGATTTTGTCTTTTTAGCTTCATGTGGATTATGACTGTCATTTTTGAGCCACCCTGTACGTATCAAATTCTTGAATGGCAATGCTGTTTTTTTACGATGCAGAACTATTTATAATCAGACACTTTTTTCGTAAAATCAATAACAAAATTTTTTCCATTTTGAAGACATACTGTATATTTTTTTAATGAAAAAACATATTATTGAATTGTACATTTGCAGTGGCAGTTTACCTTTAAATAACGATTTTGTCTTCTTAACTTCACATGGATTAGGACTTTTTATTTTTGGGTCACCCTGTTTATACGAGATCAAATTTTTGAATAGCAATGCTATTTTCTAACGATGCAGAATTTTTTACAAAGAGACACTTTTTTCGTAAAATCAATAATATTTTTTTTCCATTTCGAAGACATGCTGTATATTTTTTTAAGGAGAAAAAACCATATTATTGAATTGTACATATGCAGTGGCAGTTTTCCTTTAAATAATGATTTTGGCTTTTTAGCTTCACGTGGGTTATGACTGTCATTTTTGAGCCACCCTGTACATACTAGATCAAATTTTTGAATCGCAATGCTGTTTTTTTACGATGCAGAACTTTTTATAAACAGACACTTCTTTCGTAAAATAAATAATATTTTTTTTTCAATTTTGAAGACATGCTGTACATTTTTTAATGAAAAAAATATTATTGAATTGTACATTTGCAGTGGCAGTTTTCCTTTAAATCACGATTTTGTCTTTTTAGCTTCACTTGGATTATGATTATTTCATTTTTGAGCCACCCTGTACGTACCTACTAGATCAAATTTTTGAATGGCAATGCTGTTTTTTACGATGCAGAACTTTTTATAATCAGACACTTTTTTCGTAAAATCAATAATACAATTTTTTCCATTTTGAAGACGTACTGTATATTTTTTTAATGAATAAACATATTATTGAATTGTACATTTGCAGTGGCAGTTTACCTTTAAGTAACGATTTTGTCTTCTTAGCGTCATGTGGATCAGGACTTTTTTATTTTTGAGCCACCCTGTATGTACTAGATGAAATTTTTGAATGGCAATGGGTATTTTCTCACGATGCAGAACCTTTTATAAACAGACACTTTTTTCGTAAAATCAATAATAATTTTTTTCCATTTCGAAGACATGCTGTATATTTTTTTAATGAAAAAAAACACATTATTGAATTGTACATTTGTAGTGGCAGTTTTCCTTTAAATAACGATTTTGTCTTTTTAGCTTCACGTGAATTATGACTGTCATTTTTGAGCCACCCTGTACGTATCAAATTTTTGAATGGCAATGCTGTTTTTTTACGATGCAGAACTTTTTATAATCAGACACTTTTTTCGTAAAATCAATAACAAAATTTTTCCATTTTGAAGACATACTGTATATTTTTTTAATGAAAAAACATATTATTGAATTGTACATTTGCAGTGGCAGGTTACCTTGAAATAACGATTTTGTCTTCTTAGCTTCACGTAGATCAGGACTTTTTTATTTTTGAGCCACCCTGTATGTACTAGATCAAATTTTTGAATAGCAATGCTATTTTCTCACGATGCGGAACTTTTTATAAACAGGCACTTTTTTCGTAAAATCAATAATAATTTTTTTTCCATTTCGAAGACATGCTGTATATTTTTTTAATGAAAAAAAAACACATAACTTCAGCTAAAAAAAAACTTAAAACGAGACCATTCGGAAAAACTCATCGACAAACCAAGTTGAAGAAGTCCGTTGAAGAATTATGCGTGAACATATAAAGAATCTCACATGCGGGCCGAATAATTGATAACCTCCTCTTGAGAAGACGGTTAAAAAGCACACCACTTAGCGAAAATGCTGTTCACTGCGTCACGGACACTTCATAATTATAGAACTAATATTTAAATACAATTTTATCATACTTTAGCGTTGCCAAGTTTCTGGTAGCAAAATCCACCGACCAGTAAAACTTTTAATATACGCATGTATAATTTTGCGCCTCTATCGGAAATTTTTACAACTAAAATTTATACCTCTTCATTTATTTTTCGATCATTTTTACTTCCATTTCGTACCGCTATTATTCCCCGCCAATAGTTTATGCTTTAAACTGTCAAAGAACAATTTCTTTACCTAAGGTATGGTACTGTGGACCAGCCATTGCGACAATGTGGGACTTAAAATTTATAGCCATGTTCGAGAAAAACGCCTAAGTTAATCTTGCGTCCGATATACGGCAGCAAGTTTGCAGCGGTAGCAGAAATGATAGGGATTAGACCCCTTTCGGAAGCAAACATGATAGGGTGATGTATATATATATATATATATATATATATATATATATATATATATATATATATATATATATATATATATATATAATACAATTTGACAGATAATCAAAGTTTTGTTAGACCTACATATAATAACCAAAATTTTGGTATGAATCGACCCCAATTTAGCCAAAAGCAAAATTTCGGACAAATGTCTCGAAGTACTAAACTAGAACCGATGGACACAAGCTCAGGAAATACAATTTTAAACAATGCCTTAAATAACCAAAATAAACTATTTACTACACAACAACTATATAATCAGGAAGTTTTGCAGAAACCACCTGATCAATCAAATCAATCTAATGACTTTATTTCTGAAAATCTCTATAATTACCAAAATACTGATTACACAGAATATTATGATTATAATGATACCGAACCTGACTATAATCAATTTCAAGATCAAAATGATTACGATATAAATTTGAGTTATTCTGCTAACTCAGACAATTTGCCAAATAATGAGCAAGAAAACCAAAATTTTACCCTAACGAGCCAGAAAACGGATATGACGTAATATTTTTAAATAACTATAACATACAATTACCATTTATTCTGATACCAGAACTAAATGCAAAATTTTTATTAGATACAGGTAGTACAAGAAGTTTTATAAGACCAAAAATTGCATACGAAAATTTCCCAAATTTAATCGAAGAAGAAATTTTCCAAGTACAAGCAGCACACGCAACCTCATTTCATAACGAAGTCGCAACTTTACCAATTTTCCCAACTTTTAATACTCCCGGTATACATAAATTTGATGTTTTTGATTTTTCTGATAAGTTTGATAGACTAATAGGTTTAGACCTTATGCAACAATTAAATGCTAACATAGATTTCAGTACATCTACGTTAAAATTACCAAATACGCAAATTCCAATACACAAACATTCCAAACGGATACGGTGTACTCGCTTATCAACAATTAGGAGATTTAGAAATACCAGAATGTCTTGTAAAAATAGAAAATAATTTTGCTTCTACTACAATTTTGAATCTCAGAGAAAATCCTATAGAAATTAAATTTCTTCAATCTTTCGCAGTCGAACCTATAGACTTAAAGGAAATGAATTTTATCGATTATATCGATATATCCAGAAAAATATGAAAAAAATATTGATAACAAGCTGAAGGCTAATTTAAAAAATATAAGACTAGATCATTGCAATTATGAAGAAAAACAAGAACTACGTAAACTCTGTTATGAATTTCGTGATATTTTTCATAGCGAAGAAATTCCTTTAAGCTTTACAAATACGATTAAATACGAAATTAAACTTACAGACGAAACACCGATTTATACAAAAAGTTATAGATACCCGGAAATACACCGTGAAGAAGTGAAAAGTCAAATTTCAAAATTATTAGCTCAAAGTATTATTAGAGACTCAAATTCACCTTGGTCATCTCCAATATGGATAGTACCTAAACAATTAGACCAATCAGGTAAGCCGAAATGGCGAATGTGCGTAGATTATCGAAATATTAATAAAGTTACAGTCGATGACAAGTTCCCTTTGCCGAATATTACCGAAATTTTAGATAAATTAGGGAAAGCACAATATTTTACGACTCTAACAGCGGGTTGCACAAAACTTTTAATCAAGCGTTAAATCCTAACTCATCGTTAAAAACAAAAGATTCTCAGTTTAACAGAGCGTTAAATTTTTTTTATTTCTGCAACAGCCCAAATTTTGAGCTAATCCATGATTAAACAGACAAATGGCACTAAAAAACCAAGGTGTCGTTTACTTTCTCATTTGTTTTTAACGAAGAGAGCACTTAACGATGAATTAAACTAATTACACGATATGCTTTGATTAAAGTCATGTTTTTGGTAACATTTTTGATCAAATATTGGTTACTATGGCAATATTTTATGTTCCAATACAACCAATTGAAAGAAAAGGCCTTCCTTCAATATTTTAAAATAAAACTATATACACTTTTATTGCAGATGGGCATCTAATTTATAATAATGCTGACTAAGCAGGTACCTACATTCACACACTGACAAAAAAATGTAGGAAAAATAAAGTTCATCATTTATAACGTGGATTTTACCAAAAAATATAACTTTCATCTTCAATACCATAACAAAATTACTCTTTATAATATTATTTTGTTGTTGGACTTATGCAAACATATTCTACTGCTCAAATTCTTGTTTGTTATAAACTATTCTTTATGGCATTATATTAAAACAGTTTTCCTACAGTAGTCCTCTATAAAAATATAGATATTCTGCTAAATTTCCTTCTGCTTACTTTTCTTCAATCACATAGTTTTCTCTAACACCTCTCTTAGTTTAAATAGCAAACCCTTTTGTGGGTTCAAAAATATTATAACAACTTGTAGAGGTAGTTATTTTCTGAATTACTTTCGTCCTAACGTCGAAAATTATATTATTTACAGCAAGTAAAAACACTGGAATGCAAGCAATTTTGTATTTGTATTAATCATTTCTTTTATGTTACTCACGGCTCTCTCGATAACAGAAAAATAAAGGGCTTGTACGTAAACAAAACAAATAATCTAATTTATATTTTTTTTTAAAACAAAACACTGACGTGTAACCTAACCTCAAATATTTCAAGATTTAGAAGGACCAGTGTTGCCGTGTAGCCAGACATTACTTTATTTGGTACTGGATTTTAATTGAGAAAGTACTAAATTTAATGAAAATGTACTAGATCTTCACAAAACAGACCAGGCAATGCACTGACACAGGAGATATAAAGTACTAGATCTTCACAAAACAGACCAGGCAATGCACTGATACAGGAGATATAAAGAACCTGTACTTGGTGTAAAAAAATAAAATATTTAATTATTCCGAATTTTAAAAATGAAACAATTACTTCCAATCTCTGAAAAAGGTAGGATCTAATCTGCGGCAAAACAAAACAAAAAATTCGAGACCTGTAAAATATGAGTCGAGTATCTTTTAAAAACGTCGGATGGCATTTTCTACCAAGGTTTCGACTCCAGTGTACTAGCGTACTAGGGATATCCTAAATCCTAAAAAGGTTCTAGATCTAGTACAATTGTAGTAGACTGGCAACACTGTTCACCACCGGATCAGAGCCTGGCGTGTTCGATGGACAAAATTGCATCGATTCGGACGACTTTACGAGATTTAAGCGAAATACGTATCTGAATCAAGAATGAATGTAGAACGAAATAAAATAGCGCTGGAGTGTCGCAACGTAATTTGTTTCAAGTGCATATTCAACTTTCTTAAATTTAAAAATAACATTAATGCCACAGAACAAACTTAAAAAAAAGCATTTCAATTATAATTATAATAAAATGATATAATTAAAATAATAGTTTTAATTATGGAATCTTTATCTAGTTTTACAAATTTTCAGCGAATAATGAACAAAGATATAAAGTAACTGATGTAAAGTTATGTTTTGAAAAATCACAAAACACATTTTATTTATGTAAATAACAAATTTTTATTTAAAAACTACTTTAACATTGGTGTCACCAGTAGGTATTTTTTAAGCCCATCTTTACATCAAAATATCTGCAAGGTTTTTTCTTGTGACTTATCTGGTATCTGTAACAAAAGAAAACAAAGCAAATAAAGTAAAAAAATTACACAATTACATAATAATTTTAATAAAATCACTATGTTCTACAGTGTACACCCAAGTAAATAACTTGTTTATATCTTATTCTAAATAGTAACAAGTGTATGGAGATATGGGCTTTATATTCACATGGTAAAAATGGTAGTCAAGTAAATGTGCCACGAAAAATTAAAGTTAATGAATCATGGGCAAAAAGTTTATTAAAAGAGAGACAGCAAAATTTTACTTAAACGAATTTGAGGTGGATTAAATAAATATTCTACAGTTTGCTTGGGTTTGAGTGTGACACAAGGTTAAAGAAATTATAATCATGATCTACACTACCAGCAATTAGGTTTACAAATTGACCAGGATACTCACCCAGACAAAAAAGTTTTGTTAGCTTAACTGGACAAAAGTTATATAGTATGCTATTACGGGTGAGGTAAAATTAAGGAACAAAATTGTACTCAAACATTTTGTAACATAGGTAGTGATAGCTACCTATTTAACTAAGATATTAATGACAATATTTTACCTTTATCAAGAAAATAACAACAAAGGTTTCGTTTCCAAATTTTTTCCTTGGCAGTAAGGTATTTCACCGAATATTGATTGTCCCTAGGATAATCTCTCAAATAACATTCATTTAGAACTCCATTCCTTACATATAGATTTATCAGGAAGTATGTTTTTGGCTTTATCTTTCATCAAAAGTCCGATTTTTAGGATTAGGAATTCACCTTCTTTAGAAATATTAGGATCCTTCGGATGTATCTAAAACAAACACATAAATGGATAATAAGGTCAAGAGTATAGTAGTTAAGGAAGCTGACAAGCAGCAAATTTTTTACGTAAAGCATTTTTAAGGCAAATTTTAAAAATTAACAGAAAACTTATACAAATTTTGCTGGGCCTATGTATCTGTACTTACGATATTTTATGGTTCAGTGGTTTCATACAACTTACCTTATACTACATATATATATATATATATATATATATATATATATATATATATATATATATATATATATATATATATATATATGTTCAGAAGTTCATTTTCTTCAATAGTTGTGTAATTTTCCTATTCGCTTTGCCTATTTTCCCAAAAATATTTTTTATCGCTTTACAAGAAATACAAAAAGCTTTGTTGACATTAAAATCTGACGTTTATCGTTCGACTTTTCCCGAAACTACGGCCGCTTCCAAATCTAAAAGGCGATGTTAAACGATTGCTGTTTCAAGTAGGCCTTGGCCGGCTTTGATTAAATCATGGGTAACTTGACCAAAATTTAACAACGCATTAAAATTTAACACGTTGCTAGTTAATCACGAATTAAGTGTTCTTTCTGCAACCCGCTGTAGATCCTGCAAGCGGTTTTATCAAATACAAATGCATGAACAAGACATCCCTAAAACAGCTTTTAGTACTGATACAGGACATTATGAATTTTTAAGAATGCCTTTCGGACTAAAAAATGCTCCAGCAACTTTTCAATGTGTTATGAATAATATTTTACGCGGATTACAAAATGAAATATGTTTTGTTTATTTAGACGACGTCATTATTTTTAGTACAAGTCTTCAAGATCATCTTGAAAAACTAAAAAAAGTATTTACTAGACTACGCAACTCAAAATTTAAAATACAACTTGACAAATCTGAATTTTTTAGAAAAGAGGTCCAATATTTGGGGCACATAGTAAGTAAAGAAGGTGTAAAACCAAACCCAGACAAAATACACGCTGTAAAAAATTTTCCAATACCTAAAACTACTAAAGAAATTAAATCATTTTTAGGCTTAGTAGGCTATTATAGACGTTTTATAAAAGATTTTGCAAAAATCACAAAGCCTATGACTCGATGTTTAAAAAAAGACGTAAAAATAGAACATACCCCTGAATATATAAACGCTTTTGAACATTGGAAACAACTTTTAATTACCGCTCCAATTTTACAGTACCCAGATTTTCCTAAACCATTTTTATTGACTACTGACGCAAGTAATTTTTCCTTAGGCGCAATATTATCGCAGGGCACTATTCCTAATGATAGACCTATAGCTTATGCATCTGGTACCCTTAATGAATCAGAAACAAAATACTCAACTATAGAAAAAGAATTATTAGCTATAGTTTGGGCATGCAAATATTGTAGACCTTA
Source organism: Philopedon plagiatum (assembly GCA_963971165.1). Classification (NCBI taxonomy): domain Eukaryota; kingdom Metazoa; phylum Arthropoda; class Insecta; order Coleoptera; family Curculionidae; genus Philopedon; species Philopedon plagiatum. The sequence goes on from OZ020193.1 coordinate 73,178,893, forward strand.
TTTATTTGGACGTAAATTTTATATCTATACTGACCATAGACCACTGATTTGGCTTTTTAACTTAAAAGAACCAAATTCAAAACTAGTTAGATGGAGATTACGCTTAGAAGAATTCGACTATCAAATTGTATATAAAAAAGGTTCACTAAATACTAACGCAGACGCATTGTCACGCATTCAATTAAATATATATGAAAATGAATCAATAATAAATAATCCAGGTGATTCTAACCAAAATATTATCGAATATTTAAGAGAACTTTCTGAAAATCCAATTCAAGACAAAGAAAATGCTGAAACAATAAATCCTTTGTTTAAAATTCCAAGTACAAGCAAGCAAAAGATAAAAGTTATCTCTGACACCCCAACTTCAAACTTCTGAATCAACAGTGCACAGTAATCAAGATGACACAGATAATATTAACCTTAATATTCTAGATGAGATAATTAACCATAAAACCTTACAATATTTAATTAAAAAATCAGCACATCGTGATATAAAAATACAAACTGAAAATTTTGAAAAATTTATACTTAATCATGTAGAATTACAAAAGAGTCCTGATGTTATAAAAACTTTTATTAAAGATTATATGGACCTTGATAAAACGTGTTACGTATATTTTCACGATAAAGACTTAATTCTAATTTGTTCTGATGTTTATCTGAAGAATTTTCAAAATCCGAAAATTACTCGTTGTACAAAATTAGTTCATACTATTACTGATAAAGAAGAAAAAATTATGCTTATAATGCATCAACATCAAGGAAAAACAAATCATAGAGGCATTTTAGAAACTTATAACCGCCTTAAAGAACTTTATTATTGGCAGAAAATGAAAAATGATATCAATCAATTTTTAAATGACTGTAATATATGTCAAACATTAAAATATAGTAGACTAAAGTCTTATGTCCCTCTTATAAAAACGGACACACCCTGTAAACCTTTTCACATGTTACATATAGACACTTTTATTTTTGAGAATCGAAACTTTTTAACAATTTTTGACAAATTTTCTAAATTTGGACAAGCTTACCCTTATGACAAAAATGCAAAATCAGTTTTCGATAAATTAATTAATTTTTTTCTCATTTTATGGATGCCCCGAAAACATTACATGTGACAACGGTGGAGAATTTAATAATGAACTTTTAAAAGAGTTACTTAAAGCCCAAAAAATTACAGTACATTTTACTACCCCTAAACACCACGAATCGGATTCGCCTGTAGAACGCTTTCATTAAACCCTTATTGAACATTTAAGAATATTAAAAGAGAAAGATAAAAATAAATCTGTTAATGACTTAATGCCATCCGCAATAATTGCTTATAATAGCACAGTTCATAGCGTTACAAAGTATACACCTCATGAACTTGTCCTAGGACACACAAATTGCGGAGATCCTTTAGATCTTATCCTTACGACATTTTACTCTGATTACGTATCATCGCATAAAGATAAAGTAGACGCAGTCTATGAAAGCGTCACCACAAAACTGACCAAACCAAAGAAAGAGTTTTAGCAAAGACAAACGTTAAAGGAAATGACGTTCCTGATTTTAAATTAAATCAAAAAGTTTATAAAAAACTTTCGCAGAGAAATAAAAATAAGCCTAAATTGAACGGTCCTTATGTAATAACCGAAATGCTTGAACATAATCGTGTTAAAATAAAAAACGTTAAAAATCCCATTAAAACTGAAATAGTTCATATTAAAGAATTAAAGAAGTCCCTTGTTACGGATGGTCCTTCGTGTACGGAGACAACCCAAAATACCATAACTTAAATAAATGATAACCCAGGAATATTACCATATAAAAGAGGTAACGCCCAAAAGACAGCCGACCACTGGACTTTTATTGAAATTTTTGATATGAAAAACTTAATTACTGAATTTTCTGAAATAAATAATGAGTACGACATTCTTAAAGAAAATATTAATAACTGTTCTAGTCATAGAAAGGAATTTTATAATTCGTATGTTATTATTGATACTTAAACAAAAAATCAATAATGAATTAAATCAAAAATATTTACGATATTTTAGGAAATATCGAAACTGCAATAACATTTGCAAAGTTAAATGCTTTTCACAATGCTATAATTAATAAAAAAGAATTTTTAAATGAATTACAGATACTTAACAAAAAATTAAATTTTGAAAAATTGCCATTTGAGCCTATAGCAGAAAATATTCTAAATATAGAAAACTCTTTAGAAATAAGAAGCTATGTAAAAGACAATGAAGTAGCTTTCGTAATTGACATTCCTTTAGTCGAAAAAGAAAATTATGATTTATTTCAATTATTTCCTCTACCTATTAAATACGAAAATCATTGTAAAATAATTGTACCTAACTTTGAATATTTACTTATAAACCAAAGAATTTTGGATATTCAAATCAACCATGTAAACGCATTTCTATTAATGAATATTTATGTACTCATATACATTCCGAAAATCTTTATAAAAGCATCCCTTGTGAGGTACAGTTATTAAGCTATGAACATAATATCTCTGATTGTAACACCCTGTATGTTGATATTGATAATATACAACTTCAAAATATTGATACAAATAAATTGATTCTAGTTAAAAATAATGATATAGTAGGAATTGAAACATGCGAAAATTCGCAAAATAATGTATTATTTAATGGAACATATATACTAGAATTAAGCTTTCCATGTAGCCTAAAATTAGGAGATAACAAGTCTCTCGAATTTCATGGCGACTATGGCTCTTGATATTTCCAAGGCCTTTGATCAAGTATGGCATGCCTCACTCCTAAAACTACCTTCTTACGGTCTTCCTACCAAACTATGCACCTGAATCGGTAGCTTCCCCTCTAATCAGCGCATATCTGTCATGGTTGACGGTCGCTCATCTAACTTCCATCCTATCAATGCTGGCGTCCCCACCAACCCTATTTCTTCTTCACATGAATGACCTGCTCTCTTCAACTACCAATCCCATCCACAGTTATGTTCACGATAGTACTCTTCACTCTAATATTCATGTTTCCAGACAAATCTCGAATCAAGTGCTGGATAACAGACGGAGATCTATGCACCTATCCCTTTCACAAGATGTTAAAGTAATCTTAGACTGGTGTGCCAAGAACCTTGTTCAGTTCAACGCCAAAACCAGACTTGCTCCCTGTCACGCAAAAAATCCGGCAAAGCTTACCCCATCCACATGAATTGCACAGCTCTACAGAACAATGAAACGTTCGATCTTGTTGGCATCGCTTACGAACATGATCTCAGCTGACACAAACACATTACTTCAGTAGCCACATCGGTAGATAAAAGTTTGGTTTTCTCTTTCGAGCCAGAAAATACTTCACCCCTTCCAACTTATACACTTTTTATGTTTCCCCAATAAGGCCTAACCTAGTGTACCGTTCCCACATCTGTGCAGCGGCATCATCTTCGACACTTAACATCCTTGATTCTATCCAAAAGAGCGCCATTCTACTCATCAATGACCAAGTCCTCACAAGAAAACTCCCTTCCTCGCTCATCGCACACAAACTGAAATATGTGGGTGTCGTGATAGACAGGAGATTGTGGTTCATGGCCCATATCTCTTATATAATAAAAAAGGCATTTGCGGCAATGCAGGAAGTTTACGCTCTAATTTTTCCGAAATCGCCTCTTTCTCCTCAAAATAAAATAGTTTTATATAATGGAATTATAAAAGGTCCCCAAAGCACTTCAAATAATTTTCTTTTAACCACTATGAAAACGTATGTCTATGAGGTAGAAAAAATTTTGAAACAGTGGAAATGTGCGTTGTGACTGCATCAACACGCAAAAAATGAAATTCCATAATTAACCGAGCTATTAGCTTGTGTCCACCAGTGAGACATGGTACGCATTGGTCAAATTTACTTTAGAACCCTATATTTTCCATGGCATAGCAGCTAATAAAAAATATTAAAATAGACTTTCTAGAAAATCTCCATGCAAAATATGAAAATTAATAAAGACACCCAAATATGTAGATTCGGTTCTTTTTTAAGATTATATTTATTTTCATTTTTTATACTTAAAAATTGGTTTAAAGTCGACAATCATTGCTTACAGAAAATACTTGAAAATCAAAATTTAATTCTACCCTTTACAACTCTAATGATGGATTTTTAAGCTAACGAAATTCTATATAGATTATATATTATATATCAATTTTAACTTTTACTGATCTACAGCTCAACAATGTAATCTAAACCAAATGGGTTTGCTAGATTTTAAACGTTATTTAGAAAAAAACTACAGGTGAGACAGGTGTAAGAAATAATAGGCGAAAAGGAAAATAATAGAGCTTAAATTTGTTTTATATATATTATTATATTTGCACTGTGTAACTTATAAATCATACAAAAAATCTGCCTTTCGTGGAACTTTCATTCAGAAATAAAAGTATAAAAAATCTGTCAAGTGTAAGCTATACTTGCACAATTAGTTTTCCATGCCATCAGTCCCCACTCAACCTGAGCAAACCTCGGCCGCCCTATCTCCGCCCATCTGCTGCGCTACCCGCCGCCGACAGCACCAATGCCGTATCACATCGCGTATGCGCGGATCCGAGTGGGCCAAATTAAAAATTTTGAGAAACGTGTAAGCAAAAAAGTTGTTCCCTACATCGTGAGAAATATTTTTTGTCGAAAAACTTTTTCTAAAACCAATGATTCAGCAGTTATAAGGAAATAAACAATTAAATTATTTATGACAATTGATGGCGATAGAATTTTTCAATCCTGATAATTTTGGTTTAATCTAGGTACATCTAATTCTCAATGTTCATGATTTTTTCAGATCTTTCTGAGCCCTCCTTCTGGTGATAAGTGTGGTGGGGACAGCAATTTTTAAGCGTTTTTTCCGAAAAATATTTAAAAAATGCATAGAAAATACATTATATATAATATTGAATTCGTGCTTCAATAAGCTTTCATTTGACTCCCCACACGATGCCCTTGAAAAACAAATTTCCATTTCCCAATTTTCCACCCGAAATTAACCCCCAGAATCAAAATTTAACTTCCTATACTTCACATCTATAATTGGGTCACCACACTCTATCTCTGTGCTAAATTTCAAATTATTACGTTGAATAGTTTCAGAGAAAATCCCCTCTGACAGAAGGACGGACGGGGATCGAACGGACGGACGGGGACCGAAGTGATTCCATTTCACGGAACACTAAAAAAGGATAATAGACAAGAATAAGTAAGATTTATTTTGTAAAATTGAATAAAATACTTTGATGAAACAATAAATAAAAAGTGCATATATCAATTCTAAGAACACCAATGTCTGCACCGTGCCAGAGAATGGTGGTGTCGTCAGCAAAGACAGTAAACTCCCCCTCGATGGGCAGATGAGGCAGGTCATTTACTTAGATTAAAAAAGAAGAGGACCCAGAACGGACCCCTGGGGAATCCCAGACTTAATAATCATCTCCTCAGAGCAGTCATTATTCAATACCACATGTCAGCACACGCCCCGTCAAATACGAGCGAAGCCACCCCGGGGTCGCTCCCCTGATCCCATACATCGCCTGCTTCCAAGGCAGTATTCGGTGATTCACGCAGTCAAATGCCTTTGACAAATCATAGTACACTGCTGCAGCCGCCACCCCTGAGTTTGAAGAAACATACAGGCGCTCCAGAAACCCGAAGATAGCATCGCTCGTACATTTTGATGCTTGAAACCGGTACTGTTGGAGAGACAGAAGGCTGTGCCTATACTCTCTTATAACTTCAGTACATTAGTTCAGTACTGAAAATATATAAATACCTTTGCATGGATTATCTGTCGTGATATAATAATAAACTTTCAAAATGCAAACTATTTTGTCTTCAATAGCCAACAGTAGCACGTAATAACAACTCAAATTGTAGCACATGCAAGTTTATAAATAATAACTTACTAATGCAGAATGTAACTACTGAATAAGTATTGTCTTAGGTAAATATACAGTGCCTTAATTAGAGCAAAAACCAACAAAATTAAATTTTTTAAGTTGCCCGCCCTGTATCTACGGCATAAAAAGTACCTTAAATTATATCTACGATAAAAGCCTTAGCTATAATAGACGAAACACAATTTTTATAAAATTAATCGTATTTTAGTTAAAACGACAAAAACAGAAATATAGTTTTTAAGGTGACCGCCCTGTATAAATTTTATTGGTCGGTTTTGAGCCAGGACAAAGCCTAATTAAATGCAAATTTTTTTATTTTGTTCGCGTTATTAGCAAGTTTTCGCGCCCACGGACAGACCGACGGAAATGAGAAAATATTTTTTTGTGATTCAGAAACCCCAAAATATAAAGATCTGATAAAATCGGTTTGTTCCAATTCAATCATTCGTTTAGAACATGCAATGGATGTGACTAAGAGAGGTAGACAGAGGAAAACATGGTAGCACTGTTCAACGTTCTGGCGGCTGCTTCTTCCAACACCATTAGCGTGTTTTTATATTAAATTTTTGTTATTCTAATATTACTAATATATAGGTATATGTAAAACTACACCAATGGATTCGATACAAGTGAATACAACCTCACTTACTTGTGATAAGAAACTTCTGGGTTTAAATAGTCAAATTTTTTGCAAAATTTGACACTGCCGCATCATATTTAAATGTTTTTTCGTAAAATACTGTCAGCTTCTTCAAAGAAAAACACTTAAACGCTTCTCGCGAACACAAAACAACACAATTACACTTTCGAACAATGTCGCAAACGTCAACGAATTTTATAAATGGCCGCTTGTGTCACAGATAAAAATTTATGGTTAGGCTTGTGTCACTTTTCAATTCATAGTAAAACTAGTAGTAAACCGTCAAATAGCGTTGTCACTATTACTTAATAATTTATCACAGTGAGAAAGGAATAAAAGTTTATTCAGCTATAATGCATAAAATAGAACAAAATGTAAGTATTACTTTTTTTGGTTAATACGTATGTATGCTAATTTTATTAGATGAAGATATAGTCAAATAAATGTCGTGTAATACTGTATTGCTTGGATGGCATCAATCAGGACATTTTGTATACTTTGGCAACCGTCTGCAGTTGCCCAGTCAATATAATCCACCAGTTCTTGGTGCAAATTCAATGACTGATTGCTTTGAATAGTAAATAACTTTGTCTTTAGTTTTTTTTAGTCTATGGAGACAAGTTAGGTTCTGTCGCATACACACGGCGTTGGTAAAGAAAGGGATAATAAAACGCAAATATTAAACATAATAATAGTGCTGCAACAAAGTACTAAAAAAATGAGAGAAAAATATTATGATAAATAATGGTAAAAAAAAAGGAAATGTAAAAAGTCCACGATAAAGAAAAAACTACATATAGAAGAAAAAGCGATATGTCGCAGTGAACAATAGCTATGATATCGTTTGCAGAAGTTCTTAAGATCCTACTTATAAAACTTTTTCAATTCCGTTCATGTATCCTGCGGTTTAATGTTATGCATTTCCGGAAAACTTTTGTCGAAAAGGAAAAGACATGCATAAAATCTCTAGAAGTTTTCTCAGAAAGTGGAAAACATGCACCGTCAGTTAAAAACGTTCGCTCTAGTGCGGGATTACATTTCAAGTGTAATAAAAAACAAACGGAAAGATTTTATTTAAAAATTACAGCTCGAAATGCATACTGAAAAGTTTGATAATTTTTTCGAGACGCCAATGGGTTTAGATTGTCTTATTAATTCATCTTTAACATCATGCGTACTTATGTATGCACATTGAAAATAAAATCTTATTTTGGCCACAACTGTACATGGTGGTCACGTATAATTCCTTTTATCGTAATAAGAAAAGAACTAATACATATTATTTATAATGTATGCTCAAGTTTAGAGACGCATGACCAAGCAACGGCGCAAGACACACATTGAAACTACAGGGTTATTCATTCGCCACAGCAATAACTGTAAGAAAATTTTAAAGGGAAAAGTTGTAGGATGTCTTTTGGAATCGAAGTTTAAAATATTTCATAAATAGCTAAAGAAATTAACTCAACAATTTTTGAAACGCCACACTCTATATATTATTTATAAGTAAAAAGACATTTTTTCTGTTATTTCAAAAATATATAAAAAAAATTGACGTTCGAGTAGGACGTTTCTGAAATAATTGATATTTAAAATTTAAATAATTGTCGATTAAAAACGTGTATATTATTGCCATCACAGTATCGGCTAGAATAGACCGACGGCACCGCGGATAACTTAAACGTTACCACCAACTATTAGGAATAATATAAGAATACGTAACACTATTACTAATTTACTATCCTTTTTTATTCTTTTTATATCCCATAAATCTTTATCTCCCCCACGTGTACAACAAATCTTAACAGACAATAACATTTCAAGAGGAAACGTGTGCATATTTTAAAAATGTATGTACATCACCCGCGTTCTTTTATTATTTTTAATTAAGAAATGTCAATACTTACACTTATTATCCTTTCTTATTCTTTAATATCATATAAATCTCTATCTGCCATACGTAATCCCTAAAGATCTTGACAAGCCATGAAATCTAAAAAATATAATGTATAGTATGTCTCCCATTTCATGACTCCCATATTATAGCTTCTTTATTAACAATGCGATCTTTGTAAAATTTGGTTGAAAGGTACTTACCCATCAAGAGATTTTAGCACGGTAGAATATTTCAAATTCTACCAGTGGCGTTCGTCGTTATAAAGAAAATAGACCAAATTTTACAAAAAAAGATATTAGGCATAATTTTAACTGTGAAATAATCTCATAATCTCATTCGGCGTTACCAAAAACACCCCAATACCGAATTTCAAAAGTATAGTGTACAGGGGGTCCACGTTATAAGAAAAGTTGGCCATGACATACAAACGCCTAATAACAATTTAAAATTACTTTGAAGTTTGAGTGACAATTAACAATATTTGGGTGTTTGCAAAAATTTACCTAAGTAAAGTTTGTTTTTTAATAATGGCACGGTTACCAGTCCGTGAAAAAGTAATTTTATTCGTTTAATAATCGCCTCCCGAAATTTTATCAGATCTTTATATTTTTTTGTGATTCAGAAACCCCAAAATATAAAGATCTGATAAAATTTCGGGAGGCGATTATTAAACGGATAAAATAACTTTTTCACGGACTGGTAACCGTGCCATTATTAAAAAACAAACTTTACTTAGGTAAATTTTTGCAAACACCCAAATATTGTTAATTGTCACTCAAACATCAAAGTAATTTTAAATTGTTATTATGTATGGCCAACTTTTCTTATAACGTGGACCCCCTGTACACTATACTTTTGAAATTCGGTATTGGGGTGTTTTTGGTAACGCCGAATGAGATTATGAGATTATTTCACAGTTAAAATTATGCCTAATATCTTTTTTTGTAAAATTTGGTCTATTTTCTTTATAACGACGAACGCCACTGGTAGAATTTGAAATATTCTAGCGTGCTAAAATCTCTTGATGGGTAAGTACCTTTCAACCAAATTTTACAAAAATCGCATTGTTAATAAAGAAGCTATAATATGGGAGTCATGAAAAGGGAGACATACTATACATTATATTTTTTAGATTTCATGGCTTGTCAAGATCTTTAGGGATTACGTTTGGCAGATAGAGATTTATATGATATTAAAGAATAAGAAAGGATAATAAGTGTAAGTATTGACATTTCTTAATTAAAAATAATAAAAGAACGCGGGTGATATACATACATTTTTAAAATATGCCCACGTTTCCTCTTGAAATGTTAAGATTTGTTGTACACGTGGGGGAGATAAAGATGTATGGGATATAAAAAGAATAAAAAAGGATAGTAAATTAGTAATAGTGTTAAGTATTCTTATTTTATTCCTAATAGTTGGTGGTATCGTTTAAGTTATCCGCGGTGCCGTCGGTCTATTCTAGCCGATACTGTGATGGCAATAATATACAAGTTTTTAATCGACAATTATTTAAATTTTAAATATCAATTATTTCAGAAACGTCCGACTCGAACGTCAATTTTTTTTATATATTTTTGAAATAAGAGAAAAAATGTCTTTTTTACTTATAAATAATATATAGAGTGTGGCGTTTCAAAAATTGTTGAGTTAATTTCTTTAGCTATTTATGAAATATTTTAAACTTCGATTCCAAAAGACATCCTACAACTTTTCCCTTTAAAATTTTCTTACAATTATTGCTGTGGCGAATGAATAACCCTGTAGTTTCAATGTGTGTCTTGCGCCGTTGCTTGGTCATGCGTCTCTAAACTTGTGCATACATTATAAATAATATGTATTAGTTCTTTTCTTATTACGATAAAAGGCATTATACGTGACCACCATGTACAGTTGTGGCCAAAATAAGATTTTATTTTTAATGTGCATACATAAGTACGCATGATGTTAAAGATGAATTAATAAGACAATCTAAACCCATTGGCGTCTCGAAAAAATTATCAAACTTTTCAGTATGCATTTCGAGCTGTAATTTTCCGTTTGTTTTTTATTACACTTGAAATGTAATCCCGCACTAGAGCGAACGTTTTTAACTGACGGTGCATGTTTTCCACTTTCTGAGAAAACTTCTAGAGATTTTATGCATGTCTTTCCCTTTTCGACAAAAGTTTTCCGGAAATGCATAATATTACACCGCAGGATACGTGAACGGAATTGAAAAAGTTTTATAAGTAGGATTTTAAGAACTTCTGCAAACGATATCATAGCTATTGTTCACTGCGACATATCGCTTTTTCTTCTATATGTAGTTTTTTCTTTATCGTGGACTTTTTACATTTCCTTTTTTTTTACCATTATTTATCATAATATTTTTCTCTCATTTTTTTAGTACTTTGTTGCAGCACTATTATTATGTTTAATATTTGCGTTTTATTAACCCTTTCTTTACCAACGCCGTGTGTATGCGACAGAACCTAACTTGTCTCCATAGACTAAAAAAAACTAAAGACAAAGTTATTTACTATTCAAAGCAATCAGTCATTGAATTTGCACCAAGAACTGGTGGATTATATTGACAGGGCAACTGCAAACGGTTGCCAAAGTATACAAAATGTCCTGATTGATGCCATCCAAGCAATACAGTATTACACGACATTTATTTGACTATATCTTCATCTAATAAAATTAGCATACATACGTATTAACTAAAAAAAGTAATACTTACATTTTGTTCTATTTTATGCATTATAGCTGAATAAACTTTTATTCCTTTCTCACTGTGATAAATTATTAAGTAATAGTGACAACGCTATTTGACGGTTTACTACTAGTTTTACTATGAATTGAAAAGTGACACAAGCCTAACCATAAATTTTTATCTGTGACACAAGCGGCCATTTATAAAATTCGTTGGCGTTTGCGACATTTTTCGAAAGTGTAATTGTGTTGTTTTGTGTTCGCGAGAAGCGTTTAAGTGTTTTTCTTTGAAGAAGCTGACAGTATTTTACGAGAAAACATTTAAATATGATGCGGCAGTGTCAAATTTTGCAAAAAATTTGACTATTTAAACCCAGAAGTTTCTTATCACAAGTAAGTGAGGTTGTATTCACTTGTATCGAATCCATTGGTGTAGTTTTACATATACCTATATATTAGTAATATTAGAATAACAAAAATTTAATATAAAAACACGCTAATGGTGTTGGAAGAAGCAGCCGCCAGAACGTTGAACAGTGCTACCATGTTTTCCGCTGTCTACCTCTCATAGTCACATCCATTGCATGTTCTAAACGAATGATTGAATTGGAGCAAACCGATTTTATCTATAGTTTTTTTAATGTCAATGCTTGTCTCCATCCCCACTTCCGTTTAACGTTAAAAATCTCTTTAACCTCACTGTGTGATGTATGTATGCGACATGTATTGTTTTTTTGTACCAGCACCGAACTTACGTGGGGCTTTTAAGGTTGTTGCTCACTTATCAACGTGGCATCACCTCGCCTCTATATTCCCGGTAACGCCTGTACATCGGATGAAGCAATCCGTTGACGATCCGTCGCTTAAAAGTGAGCGCACTTGTTAGAAACTCCATAAGAGCAATCGAAATCGCGCTTGCCGAGGCAATGTGGAGTCGATAGATGAGTAACAAACCGTTAATCATCCCTTAAAGCAATAAATCTCAATTAAGGTATTTAAATTTTTCTCTTTTTTACTTAAATGTTTCTCTGAAAACTATTATTTATTGCCATTCGCCTCGGCAAAGTCCGCAACATTGTACAGTTTTTCTCAAGTTTATTTAGGGATCTATACGAAGAATATGTTCTGTAACACAAAAGAGAAAACGATCCTTGGCGAATCACAATAAACTTGAACAAGAATTACGAACTTTGCCCGGATGCCCCGGTCACGTTACCGCTCACTCTGCGGACTTTGGCCTTAACATATATTTACGTAAAATGTAAACACTTTTTAAAATAAGTAAGGAAGAACTTTTAGCAGGGGAGCTGATAAACATTTCTTTCAGATATGTGTGTTCTGTAAAACCCTATAGAATTGCAAAATAAATTTCTATAATTTACACTCAAAAGGATGTAAATAAAGGCCCCTAAAGGAAATAAATAAGGAAATAAATTTTCTTTTAAATGAAACAAATATTTCCAACATTTTATTTTTCTTTAGATGTTTTTATGAAATGCCAAAGTAAATAGCCAGCTTCCAAAAAAAGATTTTAAACAAATCCTATGAAGCTCTTTAAATTTAACTAGTGCCTTTTGTATTATTTTTGTAACAAGGAATACAAGCAAGATCTTTATTTTTTATATTGCCCAAGTATTGCCAGTATAAAAGAGATAAATCTTTCACTAGGCACAAATCTTTCGTAGGCAGTCAATTTCAGGGGTGCTTAAGCCCTAGTTCACTATATGGCCAAAAATTGTGTTTGGGGTGCTAATTAGAGTTTTGGGGGTGAAGCACCCTCAAGCCCCCATAACTACGCCCAATAGGGTAGAGGGTTGAAATTTTGGGAGTGGTAGTTAGATTTTTGGGGGTACAAATCACCCCTAAGCCCCCTCTAACTACGCCCATGCACTACTTAAACAAGTTTGGTAATTTCTTAATAGTTAGCAAACCAGGTTTTATGGTATATCTAAAGCAGCAAATTAGGTCAAAGGTCCTAATTATTTTGGAATAACATCCGCATTTTCCGGATACGATCAACATACAAGGGACGTTAATAAACCTTAACTAAGGGTAAATAGTAAAGAAAATGTGAGCGATTCAATTATATGTTAATGACTAGGGATCGAAACTACATTTATAAAAAAAAAACTGGGAATATAGAAAACCAAAAATAGGCACTAGATGAAACAAGCAAATATTTATATTATTTCAAAGACATTCGAATATTTGCTACAAAACGTAAGTTTGTAAAATGAAAAACAAATACATATTTCTTCGAAACAAAGTTCTACAGTATGTTACTTTGGCTACTATTTCATTAGGGATAGATCTGCAACCACCGACAACTCAGTTTTTCAAATGTATATTTTGATTGCATTTGGACTAAAAAGTTTGAATCGTCATGTCTTACCATACATACATTTAATACTATGCAGTCTTGCTTTGCTTTCCTATCTCGATACTTTCAAAATAGCACTATTATTTTTTTTCCAGGCAGCAGTTAGTCTGGTTAAAACTTTTTTAAATTTTTTGTGCTTTATCTTTTTAGTTTCGTTTTAATATCTAGCCAAGCTAGATAACTAAAATATTAGATTGGTTGATTTACAGGTAAAATTTGATTTGATTAATCTTTTGCTTAAAATAAAACGAAACTGTTGAATAGACATGGCGATTATGAAAAATTTGTTGATATTATTGCGCAAAATAGACAAATACCAAATATTCAAATATTCTTCATTATTTCAAGTTCTCAAGTCCGGAGCAGACAAGGCACCACATATTGCAAACTTGGGCAAGAGAATTGCTTGCTGCTGAATAGAATAAGAAAGATGTTTAATGTTTATGGAGATTAATGAGGCTACTTTAGAAGGTCGAAAATAACATCAACCTCGATCTTCTATACGCAAAAGTTTCTGATGTATAAAATCCTTGATTTTTTGTAAGATTTACATCAGTTATGTATATCCAAAGGCATCGATAAAATAAAACTCTAAAATTCTCGTAGATAGCTGGAAGCAAATGGTAAGTTAGCGTTAAAGGTCATAAATATTGATAAATTGTACAGTGTGCTACAACTGCCTGACGAAGACGTTGGTCAGTGCTTATTATTTAATTTGAATTCCTTTATAAATTAATTAAGTATCATAGGAATCCTTAATGAAAATACTAAAATAATATATATATATATATATATATATATATATATATATATATATATATATATATATATATATATATATAGAGGAAGGACAGTAACGGGGTACTGGTAACTAAGTTTCACTATAAAACAATGGGAATCCCCAGTGGTTAAAGGAGGAAGCAATAAAAGATGTTGGGTGCTTCTAAAGTATTGCAATTTATTCCACGTTCGAAAGTTATCCGGACTCGTTCATAGAATGATCCCATACTACAAGTATAAAGAGGAAGGACAGTAACGGGGTACTGGTATCTAAGTTTCACTATATAACTATGGGAATACCCCAGTGGTTAAAGGAGGAAGCAATAAAATATGTTGGGTGCTTCTAAAGTATTGCAATTTATTCCACGTTCGAAAGTTATCCGGACTCGTTCATAGAATGATCCCATACTACAAGTATAAAGAAGAAGGTCAGTAACGGGGTACTGGTAACTAAGTTTCACTATATAACTATGGGAATACCCCAGTGGTTAAAGGAGGAAGCAATACAAGATGTTGGGTGCTTCTAAAGTATTGAAATTTATTCCACGTTCGAAAGTTATCCGGACTCGTTCATAGAATGATCCCATACTACAAGTATAAAGAGGAAGGACAGTAACGGGGTACTGGTAACTAAGTTTCACTATATAACTATGGGAATACCCCAGTGGTTAAAGGAGGAAGCAATAAAAGATGTTGGGTGCTTCTAAAGTATTACAATTTATTCCACATTCGAAAGTTATCCGGACTCGTTCATAGAATGATCCCATACTACAAGTATAAAGAGGAAGGACAGTAACGGGGTACTGGTAACTAAGTTTCACTATATAACTATGGGAATACCCCAGTGGTTAAAGGAGGAAGCAATAAAAGATGTTGGGTGCTTCTAAAGTATTGCAATTTATTCCACGTTCGAAAGTTATCCGGACTCGTTCATAGAATGATCCCATACTACAAGTATAAAGAGGAAGGACAGTAACGGGGTACTGGTAACTAAGTTTCACTATATAACTATGGGAATACCCCAGTGGTTAAAGGAGGAAGCAATAAAAGATGTTGGGTGCTTCTAAAGTATTGCAATTTATTCCACGTTCGAAAGCTATCCGGACTCGTTCATAGAATGATCCCATACTAGAAGTATAAAGAGGAAGGACAGTATCGGGGTACTGGTAACTAAGTTTCACTATATAACTATGGGAATACCCCAGTGGTTAAAGGAGGAAGCAATAAAAGATGTTGGGTGCTTCTAAAGTATTGCAATTTATTCCACGTTCGAAAGTTATCCGGACTCGTTCATAGAATGATCCCATACTACAAGTATAAAGAGGAAGGACAGTAACGGGGTACTGGTAACTAAGTTTCACTATATAACTATGGGAATACCCCAGTGGTTAAAGGAGGAAGCAATAAAAGATGTTGGGTGCTTCTAAAGTATTGCAATTTATTCCACGTTCGAAAGTTATCCGGACTCGTTTATTGCTTCCCCCTTTAACCACTGGGGTATTCCCATAGTTATATAGTGAAACTTAGTTACCAGTACCCCGTTACTGTCCTTCCTCTTTATACTTGTAGTATGGGATCATTCTATGAACGAGTCCGGATAACTTTCGAACGTGGAATAAATTGCAATACTTTAGAACCACCCAACATCTTTTATTGCTTCCTCCTTTAACCACTGGGGTATTCCTATAGTTATATAGTGAAACTTAGTTACCAGTACCCCGTTACTGTCCTTCCTCTTTATACTTGTAGTATGGGATCATTCTATGAACGAGTCCGGATAACTTTCGAACGTGGAATAAATTGCAATACTTTAGAAGCACCCAACATCTTTTATTGCTTCCTCCTTTAACCACTGGGGTATTCCCATAGTTATATAGTGAAACTTAGTTACCAGTACCCCGTTACTGTCCTTCCTCTTTATACTTGTAGTATGGGATCATTCTATGAACGAGTCCGGATAACTTTCGAACGTGGAATAAATTGCAATACTTTAGAAGCACCCAACATCTTTTATTGCTTCCTCCTTTAACCACTGGAGTATTCCCATAGTTATATAGTGAAACTTAGTTACCAGTACCCCGTTACTGTCCTTCCTCTTTATACTTGTAGTATGGGATCATTCTATGAACGAGTCCGGATAACTTTCGAACGTGGAATAAATTGCAATACCTTAGAAGCACCCAACATCTTTTATTGCTTCCTCCTTTAACCACTGGGGTATTCCCATAGTTACATAGTGAAACTTAGTTACCAGTACCCAGTTACTGTCCTTCCTCTTTATACTTGTAGTATGGGATCATTCTATGAACGAGTCCGGATAACTTTCGAACGTGGAATAAATTGCAATACTTTAGAAGCACCCAACATCTTTTATTGCTTCCTCCTTTAACCACTGGGGTATTCCCATAGTTATATAGTGAAACTTAGTTACCAGTACCCCGTTACTGTCCTTCCTCTTTATACTTGTAGTATGGGATCATTCTATGAAGGAGTCCGGATAACTTTCGAACGTGGAATAAATTGCAATACTTTAGAAGCACCCAACATCTTTTATTGCTTCCTCCTTTAACCACTGGGGTATTCCCATAGTTATATAGTGAAACTTATATATATATACATATATATATATATATATATATA
Organism: Philopedon plagiatum; assembly: GCA_963971165.1. NCBI lineage: Eukaryota > Metazoa > Arthropoda > Insecta > Coleoptera > Curculionidae > Philopedon > Philopedon plagiatum. Next base: position 73,195,862 of record OZ020193.1, read on the forward strand.
TATATATATATATATATATATATATATATATACAGGGTGTCTGGAAAAGGTCAGTACAAAATGCTACCACGTATTTGTGAGACTAAAATAAGACGATTTAACCCAACTTACCTATATCCAAAAGTGTTTCGTTAGGGAGATACAGAGCCCCAAAGGGGTACTTAACGATTTACTTTTTTGGCTCTAACTTTTGAACCGACTTGTATAATTTAATGAAATTTTAATATTTTATGTTGGCCATAAAGACTCATAAAACCATACTACAGTAGATGTTTGACATCGTCAGGGAAGTCAGGAACGGACTTGCCACCACACTCTTTGGGCCAAATTTTTGACAGGTATCATTTTACAGAGCTCAAAACTGATTTTTTAAATACTTTGGTCATTCCTCTTTGAAAAAGGTACTCTACATTTGTTTCGATAAAATTAGCCGTTTTCGAAAAAATTAAGTTTTTGTATAACACGTTATTGAAATAATTTTATCAGAATACTACAATAAAACACCAGTCGTTTTTATTTCGTTAACAATGTGTTATTGACAACACTTTTCAAAATTGTCTGACTAATTATACAAGAATTAAGAAATGGAGCATTATTCCTATAGCGAATATGCTGACATGCATCTAATTTATGGACAAGCACTTGGCAATTGTCTGGAGGCAAGAAGAATTTATTCTGGTACATTTCCAAATCGACGTTTACCGCACCGAAGAGCTTTTGAAAGGGTGGATCGTAGCTTAAGAGAAACAGGTAAAAAGGCAAGTGAAATAAAAAAATGCTAAAAATAGCGAATCTTTTGCTAATCCATTTTAGGAAGTTTTTTGCCGAGCCGTGGTGGAGAAGGGCCTCCAAGAAGAGCAAGACACTCTCAGTTAGAGGAGGAAATTCTGGAGGAGATTGCTGAAAATCCATCTAATAGTGTAAGAAAGTTGTCGGTTCAAGTTCATGCGACAAACTGGGTTGTTCATGAGACCCTTCGAGAACAACTGCTACATCCGTATCACGTCCAAAAGGTACATGCCATGTCTCCCGCTGATTATCCTGCAAGAGTCAATTACGCAAATTGGTTTTCTCAACGATTTAGGCAAAATCCAAATTTTACTAGTATTGTCTTGTTCACGGACGAAGACGGTTTCAACCGAGACGATGTAATAAATTGCCATAATTTGCATATCTGGCATGAAGAAAATCCCCATGCAATAGAACAGACAAAGCATCAACAAAGATTTATGGTTAATGTGTGGGCGGGGATTATTGGGAATCATCTCATTGGACAGTTCTTTATTGAAGACAGATTAAATGGTGCCATCTATTTGCAATTCTTGCAACAAAACTTAAACGGTTTATTAGAAAATGTGCCCTTAGAAATTAGAAATCAGATGTGGTTTATGCACGACGGTGCACTGCCCCATTTTAGCAATTTAGTTCGTCAGCACTTATCAAATACTTTTGGTGATAGATGGATAGGTCGAGGTGGGCCTATTGTATGGCCACCCAGGTCGCCCGACATGACTCCTTTAGATTTCTTCTTGTGGGAAAATTTAAAAAGGTTTGTATATTCAACGCCAGTTCACACCAGGGAAAACCTGATAGAAAGAATAACACACCACTGCAACGAAATTCGAGACATTCCTGGAATGTTGTTTCAAGTACAACAACAAAACATCCGTCGGATAAGAAAATGTATAGAGGTACAGGGCGCCCACTTCGAAAATCAGCTCAAGTAAACAAGAAGAAGGAAAGCTTTCACATTTTTAACATTTTTCTGTTTAAGCGATTTCTGAAATATCAAAAAGATTCAGTTTTAAGTACTTTTATGATTTAACTTTTACCTGTCAATAACACATTGTTAACGAAATAAAAACGACTGGTGTTTTATTGTAGTATTGTAGTATTATTTCAATATCGTGTTATACAAAACCTTAATTTTTTCGAAAACGGCTAATTTTATCGAAACAAATGTAGAGTACCTTTTTTAAAGAGGAATGACCAAAGTATTTAAAAAATCAGTTTTGAGCTCTGTAAAATGATACCTGTCAAAAATTTGGCCCAACGAGTGTGGTGGCAAGTCCGTTCCTGACTTCCCTGACGATGTCAAACATCTACTGTAGTATGGTTTTATGAGTCTTTATGGCCAACATAAAATATTAAAATTTCATTAAACTATACAAGTCGGTTCAAAAGTTAGAGCAAAAAAAGTAAATCGTTATGTACCCCTTTGGGGCTCTGTATCTCCCTAACGAAACACTTTTGGATATAGGTAAGTTGGGTTAAATCGTCTTATTTTAGTCTCACGAATACGTGGTAGCATTTTGTACAGACCTTTTCAAGACACCCTGTATATATGGATTCCACCTTTAGGAAGCCAAAAACGCTCTATTGGACGAAGTAGTATGCGAAGCCCGATTTCCGGCTTCGTAATTTTTCAGTGCTTTTTATATAAAAAAAACACGTAGTTAGCGCTATCATTTTGCATTATGGGTAAGTGGATTAGCTTGCATATCGGTTCAGGCTTCCTATGACTGCCGCGGCTTTGTTAAAAGTACAATAGGTGACTCTATAAATGCAATTTCTTATCCGAAGCCCAGGCTGTTTAGGGTTGTGTGATCCCTAAAAATATACACTTGTAGTTCATGGTAACTGCCACCAGTTGGCGGTCCGGAAAAATGTATATACACTTCGGGAATACTACGCATGTTACGAAGCCGAAGATGTTCGATCGATTAACAGAAGCCCGGAAGTTTGGCAACGTTTATTTTAATAAAAATACTTATTAAATTCAAACCATCTAGGTTTATGCTGTAGTTTTATACAGGGTGTTTTACCAAAACTGGTTCGATTGAAATCTTAAAAAGAAAAGAATTAAAATCTAAAAATTGGATTGATTGTTGAAAAGGTAATTTATGTCTATCGTGCATGTATGTATCCAAAATAAAATAATAAATGCACTAGATGTATTTATTTATTTTAAAAAGAACGTGCAGTGCAGTGTTTACATGTCTTACAAATCTGTTTTAAATGTGATAGGTATTGATTTTATACCAAATATCTTTAAATATATATTTAAATTAGTGAAATATCGGATCTTAACTGTATTCAAAGGTGTTAATTCAACAGACGACTACAAAATCTACGAAGCATTCCTCAAGAGGTGCAATGGTAAAAATCTTCCTTTTAGCCATGTTTCTTTGGGTTTCATATTTATCGAGTCGAATCAGATCAGGTAAAAGTTATATCACGTGTTGAGGAATGCCTGATTTTGCAGTCGCCTGCAATAGTATTTAAACTATTTCGGCCATTAAAAATGCCTGTTTGCTCAGATTTGCTCAGGTTTATTGTTTTGTTGTTTATGGTTTTATTATTTGTCGCACTCTTTATTCCTGGTTATTTCCCGATGTATCGGATGCCACCGATGCTCTTGAAGGACAATATTCAGATTCTGAGGACTCAAAATCTGAGAAGGTTGAATAACTATCTAAACTGGTCATTTGCCAAAAACAGTCAGAACTTCTGTAGAAGCGCTTTTCCTCCCCTGACCTCTGACAAGGAAGTTATCTCCTCCTCTAAAGGGAAAGCAGAACTATTCGCCAAAAAAATTCGCTGCCAATTCCACCCTGATCCCTCCCCCCAATTTCGCTCTTCCAACGGCTAAGTCTGTACCCCACAAAATGCCCGATATAATACTTAAGGTCTAATAAGTTCAAATATTCTTCTATCCCTCGAACTTGCACCCATGTTAACTCGTCTTTTCCAGATCCCTTATGACAAGGGTATCTTTCCAGATAGCTGGAAGACTGCTCGTGTGCAGCCCGTCCCGAAGAAAGTCCCAATTATAGAACTATCTCTCTTCTCTCCGTTGTCAGCAAAGTTATGGAGAAAGTAATCAACTTGCAAATTCTAGAATATCTAGAAAAACACAAAATCATCCATGACAGACAGTACGGATTTCGTCACCAAAGATCCACAGCTGATCTCCTTAGCTTTGTCACACATAACTGGAACAAGTCTCTTGAATTTCATGGCGAATCTCAGATTGTTGCTCTCGATATTTCCAAGACCTTTGACCAAGTGTGGCATGCCGCACTCCTCAACAACCTACCTTCTTACGGTCTTCCTACCAAACTATGTACCTGGATCGGCAGCTTCCTCTCTAATCGGCGCATATCTGTTTGACGGTCACTCATCTAACTCCCATCCTGTCAATGCTGGTGTCCCCCAAGGCTCGGTCCTGACACCAACCCTATTTCTTCTTCACATTAATGAGCTGCTCTCTTCAACCATTAATCCTATCCACAGTTATGCTGACGATAGAACTCTTCACTCCAGTATTCATTTTTCCAGACAAGTTTCGAATCAGGAGTTGGATAATAGACGCATATCTATGTACCTATCCCTTTCCCAAGATCTTCAATTAATTTTAGACTGGGGTGCCAAGAACCTTGTTCAGTTCAACGCCTCCAAAACCCAGGCTTGCTCCCTCGCACGCAAAAAACCTGGCAACGCTTACCCCATCCACATGAATGGCCAAGCCCTACAAAACAACGAAACATTTATCGTTGACGTCGCTTTCGAACATGATCTCAGCTGGCACAAACACATTACTTCAGTAGCCACATCGGCAGCTAAAAAGCTTGGTTTTCTCTTTCGAGCCAGAAAATACTTCTCCCCTTCCAACTTATACACTTTCTATGTTCCCAAATAAGACCTAACCTAGAGTATTGCTCCCACATCTGGGGAGCGGCATCACCTTCGACACTTAAGATCCTTGATTCTGTCCAAAAGAGAGCCGTTCGACTTACCAATGACCCAGTCCTCACGAGAAAACTCCCTTCTCTCGCTCATCGCCGCGCTGTAGGGGATTTATCCCTTTTCTACCGCTACTTCCACGGATTTTGCTCTGAAGAACCAGCCGGTATTATTCCCCTCTTAAATGTCTCTAACAGAACAACAAGAGGTGCGTTACGTATGCATCCCTTTACTGTCCAGCTACAAAAGCCTAGAACAGACCACTTCTCTCGCTCATTCATACCTAGGGTCTCCAGATTATGGAACAAATTGCCTGCAGATGTTTTCCCTTCCCGTCCTAACCTCCAATCCTTCAAATCCCATGTCAATAGACTACATTTCCCTTCTCTTCAGACACCCACGGTACGTGGGCTTGTTGTGTGTGTTGTTGTGGTTAGGCTTGAAGTCTACGTGGGATGTCTTAGATAAAAAAGGACTATTGATTTCAGAAGTATTCTCACTATATAATTTTGTAAATCATTAGAGTTAAAGATATTTTTAGTTCTGCTGGTCATTGGCGCCATATAGGCAGCTCGGAGTACGTTTTCACCTTGAAAGTATTGGTTGGTCATAGCTGCAATATCGTTACTTGAATTATCAAAAGGTGTGTTTTCGTCTTGAAGGTTTTGTCCAATATTGGGTGTGTTTTCTTCTTGAAGGTTATAGTTTACATCTTCATCAATTTGACTGAGCATTGGTGCAATATAATCACTGGTACTTTCTGGAGACGGATTTTCGTTTTAAAGATTTTGACTGGTCATTGGTGAAATACAATCTTTGGTATTATCAGGGAGGACATTTTTATCTTGTTTAGTTTTGCTGATCATTGGCGCAGTATAATCGTTGACAATACAAAGGAGTATGTTGTAGTGATGTAAGGATAAGTATCCAAAAATCCGTTGGATCCGAATATTAAAAGAATCCGGATTATCTGTAACCGGCCGAGAACTTGATTCGGAATTAAAATAAATCCGCATCGCCTGGTTACTAATGCAAAGTGCAAAGGGAAAACGGAATCGACTGTAAGCGAACAACATGGTCTGCAATTTGGCATATCTGATCTTATGCTTTCTCTTTCTAATGACCTTTCCTAAAAAAAGATAGCATAGTTATCGGGGTAACGGGTATCATATGCGATGAGACCCATTGGTTAAACTAGGCTCGCCTCACCCGAACCGAATTCAAACGACGACGGTGCCTTCTTATCCCTAACCTTCGACTTCGAATGATATGATACCGCATCGACCTACCTAGCCGTGTATCCGGATAGAAAATGTTTTAGTGTTGCATGCATACGTATACATAATCTGTAACCGCTTTCGCGCGGGTCAAGAAATGGATACGTATTCGGATAATGGATACGGATATTAGCTGATTCCGATTCCGTATGATTCGGATATCTAAAGAATACGGATATTTACAACACTAGTATGTTGTCACCTTGAAAGTTTTGGATAGCTGTAATATCGTTATTTGAATTATCAGAAGGTGTGTTTTCGTCTTCAAGGTATTGTCCAATATTGGGTATATTTTCTTCTTATATATTCATTAATTTGACTGGGGATTGGTGCGATATAATCACTGGTATTTCCTGGAGGTGGATTTTCGTTTCGAAGATTTTGGTTGGTCATCGGTGCAAAATCGTTATTTGAATTATCACAAGGTGTGCTTTCGTCTTGAAGATTTTGTCCAATATTACGTGCATTTCCTTCTTGACATCTACGGCTTACGTCTTCATTAATTTGACTGAGTATTGGTGCAATATAATCACTGGTACATCCTGGTGGTGGATTTTCGTTTTGAAGGTTTTGGCTGGTCATTGGTGAACTACTAGGTTCAAGTTCTTTGGTATTATCAGGGAGGGCATTTTCATCTTGTTTATTCATTGTGGTGGTAAAATCCTGGTTGTTAATAGCGTTAAAATCAAAATCATCCGCACCAGAACTCCATACAAATAGTTTTTCTAAAAATATGCGTTCTAAAGAAAAAAGTATATAGAAATAATGGTTAATAAACTTCCCCTGACTACTCCTTAATTAGTAGCAAAATCGGTATGGGTTTAGGAGTTGAAGATATCAAAAAGATGCACCTAAAATTTCGTTTTTATTTTTTTCCTAATATTTTGAATGGGGTTATAACACATTTATCGCTTGATATTTGATTGATAGGGTCCTTCTAGACATTCGCCTAAATTAGTAGCATAAATCACCTGTCAAACGATAAATATGTAACCTTGTCCAAAATCAAAGAAAAATATAAAGACAGATTTTTTGGTGCATTTTTGAATATTTTCAACTCCTAACCCGCACCGATTTTGCTTCTAATTTGAGGGTAGTCAGGAAAAGTCTATAAACCTTTATTTCTGTCTAACTTTGTCCTTAAATCATATTTAAAAAAACGGCTTCACGAACATTTATATTACTAAAACTTACATGTTCGTCATTAGATTTAGGTGAAGCTATTCCCGGGCCAGCTGCACGAAGAGTGTCAGTGAGAGAAATCACAGTCAATTCTGCTGAAACAACCGTCAAACTTACTTTCAACTGCCCGCGCCAATTGAACTATCATTTGGTACGCGTAAAATACAATAAAATAACGAGTTTTGACCACCATTTCTTCAAAAACTGTAAACTTTAGGTAAAATGTAAAACAGTATTCAGAATTCTAAGTTAAATTCGAAAATCGAATAAAATATAGAGGGTTCCATTAAAAAAAGTTATATATATATATATCTATATCTATATATATATATATATATATATATACACATACATATATATATATATATATGGATATATATATATATATATATATGTATATATATAATTGAAGAAATATTGATCCGGGAGTACATCCGTTCGTTTGTTGAATTCCTATTGGAATCTGGCAGACGTTTCGCCAAGGTCCCACTTGGCATTATCAATGCTCACTCATTGCTGTCTAGTCGTAAACTGATGAATCTTTGTCGTAACTCTCGATATTTATAGCCTGCGCCGGAGGTTGTAGCGGTTCTGTTTGGCTGGCGTTGGCTCCGCCCCCTCAGTCGTTGCTTCGTTGGCTGTTTGTTGTGATGTGGTTGCGAGTTGATGCGCTTCGGTTTGCCGTTTTACTATTGTCTTCCATGTACTAGACAAATGCAGAGCGTCGTCCCTTTTGTTTAGATGACCGGTCTTTTCTATTTCGATGGCTTCTCGTATTATTCTAGTTTTGTAGTTTTCGACGTTTGCCAGTTGTCTGCAGCTATCAAAGTTGATTTTGTGTCCTGTTTGATGTTGATGTTGAAACAGGGCCGAGGTAGTTTGTTTGTTTCTGATAGCCAGTTTGTGTTCTTCTAACCTGGCTGAAATTCGTCTGTTGGTTTGTCCGACGTACATTTTATTGCAGGTACCGCATGCTACACTATACACACCTTGGTTTTCTAGTTTAATATTCTGTTTTGGATTTTTTAAAGTTGTTCTTATGGTTTGATGAGGTTTATATACAGTGGATATATTATGCTTACGATGAATGCGACCAATCCTATCAGTAGTTCCTTTAATGTATGGCAATATGGTTTTTGGTCTGCTTTTAGAGTCTTCCTGTTGTTTCTGTCTTGGGTGCTGTTGCAGTTCTATTGCTTTTCTAATTGTGTTATCTTTGTATCCTTTCTGTTTTAGAGCAGTGGTTATCTTTTCTAGCTCATGAGCTCTGTTGTTGTCGCCGGTAAGCCTGATGGATCTGGAGATCAGCGTGTTTGCTACTGCCTGTATTTGTGATGGGTGGTGATGTGATTCGGCATTCAAGTATCTATTGGTGTGAGTTGGTTTCCTGTATACCGTGTGTTCTAGTCGCCCATGTTCATTTTTAAATACATGCACATCTAGGAAAAGAAGCCGATTATTTTCTTCGAGCTCTAGTGTGAATTGGATTCGTGGGTGTATCGAATTTAGATTTTTATGGTGTATTTCGAAAAGAAAGCTCTTGAGTCAGCGAATCTTAAGCCAAAACTATGGATTAGATACGTCGATGATATTTTTGTTGTTTGGTCCTTTGGCAAAGAGAAACTTCTGAAATTTTTAGACCATCTAAATTCGATACACCCACGAATCCAATTCACACTAGAGCTCGAAGAAAACAATCGGCTTCCTTTCCTAGATGTGCATGTATTTAAAAATGAACATGGACGACTAGAACACACGGTATACAGGAAACCAACTCACATCAATAGATACTTGAATGCCGAATCACATCACCACCCATCACAAATACAGGCAGTAGCAAACACGCTGATCTCCAGATCCATCAGGCTTACCGGCGACAACAACAGAGCTCATGAGCTAGAAAAGATAACCACTGCTCTAAAACAGAATGGATACAAAGGTAACACAATTAGAAAAGCAATAGAACTGCAACAGCATCCAAGACAAAAACAACTGGAAGACTCTAAAAGCAGACCAAAAACCATATTGCCATACATTAAAGGAACGACTGATAGGATTGGTCGCATTCTTCGTAAGCATAATATATCCACTGTATATAAACCTTATCAAACCATAAGAACAACTTTAAAAAATCCAAAACAGAAAATTAATCTAGAAAACCAAGGTGTGTATAGTGTAGCATGCGGTACCTGCAATCAAATGTACGTCGGACAAACCAACAGACGAATTTCAGCCAGGTTAGAAGAACACACACTGGCTATCAGAAACAAACAAACTACATCGGCCCTGTTTCAACATCAACATCAAACAGGACACAAAATCAACTTTGATAGCTGCAGACAACTGGCAAACGTCGAAAACTACAAAACTAGAATAATACGAGAAGCCATCGAAATAGAAAAGACCGGCCATCTAAACAAAAGGGACGACGCTCTGCATTTGTCTAGTACATGGAAGACAATAGTAAAACGGCAAACCGAAGCGCATCAACTCGCAACCACATCACAACAAACAGCCAACGAAGCAACGACTGAGGGGGCGGAGCCAACGCCAGCCAACCAAAACCGCTACCACCTCCGGCGCAGGCTATAAATATCGAGAGTTATCACAAAGATTCATCAGTTTACGACTTGACAGCAATGAGTGAGCATTGATAATGCCAAGTGAGACCTTGGCGAAACGTCTGCCAGATTCCAATAGGAATTCAACATACGAACGGATGTACTTCCGGATCAATATTTCTCCATCCGTGAAAGTCTACGTTCAAATATATATATATATATATATATATATATATATATATATATATATATATATATATATATATATATATATATATATATATATATATATATATATATATATATATATAGGGTGATTCAAAAGTACTTTGACAAACTTCAGGAGGTGATTGCTGACATTATTTTAAGGCGAAAAGTTCATATAAACAATGGTCCTTGGCGGCTTCGTTACGGAGATACAGAGTGTGAAAAATTAAAAAAAAAAATAGAATTTTTAAGTTGCTTCTAAACGTTTTGAGCTTGTGTTATGAAATTCGGGGGATGAGATAAGCACCTAGGGACACTCATTTTAAAAGTATATCGCGTTCTTAAATTTAACCAGTGGCGTCGGTACGAAACTTTCATATAACATTTTTTGTGAAAACTATGCTACGCCACTGATTTATTTTATTTTAACTACCATTTTGTGAGCCCTGGCTTTATTTGCAACAAAAATCGCTTGCGTTTTTTTCATACGGGGAACGGTTTAAAGGTAAATCATTATTTTATTCGGCTATACAAATGTATTAAAAAATTTATTTTAAATTGATCAAACATTCAGACATTATTAAAATAACAACTAATTTATTTAAATAAATAAGTAACAGTTATAAAATTGCCTTAAATAAATTGTTGGAAATGTCCACCCTCAGCCAAGATGGAGGCATCTAATAACACCCTGTATCTCCGTAATGAAGCCGCCAAGGACCATTGTTTATATGAACTTTTCGCCTTAAAATAATGTCAGCAATCACCTCCTGAAGTTTGTCAAAGTACTTTTGAATCACCCTGTATATATATACATATATATATATATATATATATATATATATATATATATATATATATATATATATATATATATATACATATATATATACATATATATATATATATATATATATATATATATATATATATATATATATATATATATATACAGGGTGGTGCAACCAAGATGGGGTAGACGATTGTGTCGATCTGACGTTAATATTCCTGACGATGTGAAAGAAATACTTAGTTTGGGACCAAAGTTTGCAATACCTTACGAAAAACAAGAAGACATTCCCACAGCTGAAATAATTAGCAACATCGAAACCTCACTAACTAATCTAAGCAATGAAAAAAAGATGAACTAAGGTCGACCTGCTGCAACATTATAACTAATTATAAAAATAACTTTAATCACGCGACAAAAAACAATACAAAAAAAGAATTACTCAGAAAAACACGAAAAACAGAAACATTCTTAAAGAAAAATAAAAACCTAAAAGTATTGGTACCCGACAAAACCAATAAAACTGTTATAATGTACACCACCGAATACGAACAAAAAATGACCAACTTATTACAAGACTCCAAAACCTATAAAGAATTAAGAAACGACCCAACAAACATATACCAAAAACAAAACAACGATATAATAACACATTGGGAAAACAAAACCTTTATATAACCAAACACCGCAAAAAAACTAAAAATTCACAACGCCCTACCCCCACGAATATACGGACTTCCGAAATTGCACAAAGAGGATATTCCACTTAGACCCATAATGTCGTGCATCCAATCTCCATTGAAAACCTTTCCAAATTTTTAAAAAATATTTTAGAGAACGTTGTAAACAAAAACAATTATTATATTAAAAATTCGATGGATTTCAAAAATAAAATTAAAAATATAATTATCCCCGAAGATCACTACTGATATCTCTAGACGTTATATCACTATACACAAACATACCTATCAATCTTACAAAAGAAATAATAACAAAAAAATGGGATAAAATAAAATCCTTCACCGACATACCACTAAACGAATTTCTAAATGCGGTTGAAATCACCTTAAACTCCACATATTTCCAATATGAAAAAAAAATTCTATAAACAAATAGATGGATGTGCTATGGGTGCCTCAATTTCCAGTGTAATTGCCCAACTCGTCCTGGAAGACCTCGAAGAAAACACAATCCCGCCCTTAGATTTCCCTTTACCTTTTTTCTACAGATATGTCGACGACTGTATAACAGCTGTACCCAAAAATAAATGCAACTTGATTCTAGAAAAATTTAACAGTTACCACCACAAACTACAATTTACAATAGAAAAACAAAACGAAAACAAATCAACTTTCTTGACCTAACTCTATACAATAAAAACAACAAAATAAGAACAGAATGGTACACTAAAAAAACTTGGTCTGCAAGATACCTACATTTTGACTCACAGCACCCCCTATCCCAAAAAAAAAACCGTTATTATTGGGCTCG